>ML833735.1:57399-69071 GCA_009831015.1 Picea engelmannii
TAGTTTCTTTCCATGCATGTATTGTGAAAGAGGGGTTTAAGTGTTGGGTAGTAGGATAAAAAGTAATTTCTTTTACGGTAAAAAATCTGCATGCAAGTCTGACCCTAGTTTGCTAGTCCATAGGGTATTTTTCCCAACAACAGAGTTGGCGACCGTACTGGGGAAGATACTCTTTAGGGTTTCTGGATTTAGTTGAGTTTTGTGGGTAGTTTAAGAAATTAGATTTTCTGTTTCTTTGCCTGTCTTTTTCTGTAAAGCCTGAGCTAGCAGGGAGCCTGGTTCTTTATACCAGTTTTCCCTGATTGTTGCTTGACGGAAATTGTCGAGAAAGACAGAGGTACATTCGGCCTGCATATGGCCTGAACGCGTGTGTCTGTGCCCTAACCTTCTATAGCCCGCGTGTGGACGCTTGCTGTAGTGTTTTTAGTAGCGTGTAGGAGTTCATAGAACTTAAGAGGCGGTCCTCCTCTTCCCTATCAGAATTCTACATTCTCAGGGGGTTTTCTGGATCCTGTCTGAGTCTTGCTAGTTCGTAGTCCTGTTTCAGTTTGTCTTTTTGTGTTTTGGTATTCCTTGCAAGTATTTTTTCTTTTTTTTTAGAAGAAGCATCCAAGCCTTCAAGGGACCCTGGTTGTCAATACCAGAGGCCTCTTTTGGGTCTGGGCTACCTGTTGTTATTTTTTACCTTAGAAGTTATACATACACGCGGCCTGTACAAGGTCAGACCACGGGTACACGCGTTCTGTTTCAGCTCAACACGTGTTTGCACGCGTGTTGTTTCAGTGACAGTAGTGTGTTTGACAGGATGCTTTTTTATCAAGGTGGGGTAGTCATCCCCTCTTTTGGTGAGAAGTAGTGCTCTCAGGTGTTTAAGTCTGGGGTTGCACAGTCAGTAGGTTAGGTCAGCTTACCCTTAGCCTGCTTTTTCTTAGTTGATAATTGATAGAAAAGATAAAAAGGAAAAAAAAATGTTTCATGGTTTTTAGACAAGTGTAAGAGTCTTTGCTTTCTTGATTGCCATTGTGTGTCTTTTCTCTGATTCTTTGTGATCTACGCTTTAAGCCATAATTTTGTTT
This sequence comes from Picea engelmannii, assembly GCA_009831015.1. Taxonomy (NCBI): domain Eukaryota; kingdom Viridiplantae; phylum Streptophyta; class Pinopsida; order Pinales; family Pinaceae; genus Picea; species Picea engelmannii. Next base: position 58,476 of record ML833735.1, read on the forward strand.
TTCTTGGTTTTAGGCTTGTCGGTATTTTCCCTTTGTTGCTTGATTAGCACGTAAATAAAAAAGAAAAAAAGAAAAAAAAATATTTTCATGTTCTTCTTTGTTTGAAGATTGTGCTTCTGCATCAATAGCTAGGAAGAAGTCTTTTGTTCATAAGTTTTTGCAGTGCGTTTAGAGCATAAGTAGCTCGTAGACGAGTGAAATTTCTTTATGTTTGCTGCATGAAATCTTAGAAAATTTGAAAAGAAAAATAAGTCTTTCTTTGTGAAAAGTTGTTGATTTTTGCATTTAGTAAAAGTCTTTTGTTTCCAGCTTTTTCATTCATTTTTCTTTGAGTCTTTACACATCATCAGTTTCACCTTCATACCCCGCGACGTAAAAAAGCCAATAAAAGAAACACTAATTTAAAAACTATTAGACTTTTTGTTTGTAGGGTTCATACACTAGTTCAGGACTAGGGCCTTGGATTAGGTTGGAGAGGAAACTCTCCAAGGCCACTCAAAACCAAACGTTGGAGTCTGTGATAGGGAGTGTAGAAGTCCAGTTTCGTGGAAGTTATCCGGGACCCCCCTCTAACACAGGGGATAAAAATGAGGTTGCGTAAGGAAAGGTAGCGGAGATAACCCCTCCAAAGCTGGACCAAGTGTAATGGAGAACACATATCAAGGATTTGTTTTGGGATTCCGTCGTTTGCATTTGCCACAGGGCTTCGTGGGTCTCGAATCCATTCGAGGTCCTCAGTTTTCTTTCGGACCATTTTCTCTCGATACCCTTGACAGGTTTTGGGCTTAATACCCTGCTCATTGTGGTCTACCCGACTATTGACTGTACCCACCTGGTGACTGTTCACGTGTTGGAAAACTAGTTGCCAATATTTTTAGGGACATACACAGGTGACTGCGGGGGTATACCACGGTACCTAGGACAGACATCAGGCCACACTTTGCAGAGTATACCTGGAGGGTGCTTCCGTTTTCGAGTTTCACTTGCACCGGTAGGTTGCTCTAGTGTTGGTTGTTGTAACTGTTCTTCCAACTAGTTTAGTGATTGCTTGTCTTATCCCTTAGGGGATTCTTTTTTAGTGTGTGTTACTGTTTGAATGTGTAGAATACCTTAGCGTGTCTTGGATATTCTCACACAGTGGAGGATCCTGAGCTCTGTCGGTCACGAAGGCTTCTGGGCCTGCCGTCGGTTATACTGGAGCCACCCCAGCCACCATTGAGGTGGAAGCTAGACCAACAAGGGTCTTTCGAAGCAACCGGGTTACAAACCATTGTTCCCGAACAACTACCGGAGGAATCAACCGCCAATCTTGGCTCGGTTGAAACCCCAACCACTGATACTTGGCCATCGGTCAGTTTACCAATCCAATTTTACGAACGCCTGTCAGTGCGTCATACAGCTATGGAAACAAACGTTGTTACTTCCTTTGGGAATTCTTCCATTCCCACCACCGTTTCTACCACAGGAGTAGAATCTCCTAACTTGTCGTCGTCGGTCCGAACCACCATGGTCTCGGCCGTAACTATGTCACACAGTGGACCGAGCCCGTCTATGGCAGTGGCCACAAATCCCTTCACACCTAGTGCGACAGGTTCTCCGTTTTCATACGGGATGCCTATTTCGGGCACAAGTCCTGCACTCACTCACTCTAATTTATAGAATTTGGGTTTGGGGGCAGGGAGCTCTAATGCTCCTCTGCAAGGTCAACTTGGGGGCATTCATGTCCCTTTCAACACTTTTCCTTACGCTGGAGGTCATATCTCTCCTTCGTCCCCTTCGCTTGGTGGTCTGCATCAGCAGTCCGCCGAGCAGCCTGCACACACGAGTTCATTTGGAGCCGGGAGTCAAGGAACACCTACACACACTATGTCGGTAGGTTTGTCACCGTTTGTTTGGAACGGGACGTTTGGTAACAACACTTTCACATCCACTGCTTTCCCATCTGGGGGCACTCCCATATTTGGACAGTCTACTCCAACGTAGGGTACTATTCCTGCGTCGAGCGCACATATACCAGGACCTTGGAACTCAGGACAAGGATCTGTTCCCTCCTCTGAAATGTCATTCTGGGGTAATTATTTCCACAGTCAATGGAACCCCGGACAAACTTCTATGCCTCTCCTAGCAGGACCAGCATGGGGTAATCCTTCCCAAAGTCCGTCAAACACAATGAATGCCCAACATCCTATGTCCTTTATGGGGAATCAACCAATGATGTCTCCACAGATGAAAAATCCTTATGCTGGTCAGGGCCATGGTTTCTACCAGAATCCGGGCCAGCAGCCAAACTTTTCCTAGCAACCTGGTGCCAGTCAAACTCCAGGACCCTTTTTCCCAGGATATCAGCAACAACCCAAACTACCATTCCTAGCGACGTTACACTTGCCAGATTTGGCAAGGTTGTTAAATGATCCTATTTGTCACGATCCACGTTGGCCTCCTATGCCAACGAAGTTGCCTTCGGACATTCCAAAGTTCGAGGCCAAGCCTAACGAAGATCCAGGTGATCACGTGACTACTTTCCATCTTTGGTGTTCATCTAACTCATTGAAAGATGACTCTGTCCAGTTGCGATTGTTTCAATGCACTCTTATCAAGAGTGCCGCGAATGGTACATCGAGCTTGATCACTCAAGATACTCTTCCTTTGGCGAACTGGCGATGGCCTTCCTTAACGATTTCTAGTTACCTGTGAGATACGACACGGGCACAGAGTTGCTTGCCAATTTCGAACAGACGACAGTGGACCATATCTCTGATCATATCCGAGAGTGGAGACGCCGGAAGAGTCTAATTAAAGTACCAGTCCCACCAGCATTCCTGCTAGAGTGGTTCCTTAAGTCTTTGGTCCCACAATTATCCAAGACGTCACAACTTCTAGGGTTTTCTCTGAAGAAGATGTCATCATGAGGGCTCAACAGTTTGAGCTCATCTATTCTCAGTCTGGTTTATTATACAACATCCTGCCGGATGCACCACGATCGATACTAGATAAAACTAGACAGAGAGTTGGACCACATGCCGATGGTATTCTTGGTTCTGCCCAAACCAAGCCCGCTGAGCAATTGAAAAAACAATTGCAACAATTATCTATACAACACTCAGCGGCCAGCCAGACTACTTCTTTGGCTGCTCCTCCTACTCAAATGTCAAATGTACACTCCATGCAGTCGACTAACCCAAAGGCCACTCAATAGCCTGAAGGGAAGAAAAAACAATGCAAGAAGGGTAAGGGGGAGAAAAAACCCACTGATAATGCTGGCGAGGGCACTACGGAAAAACGGAAGGCAAGGTACACATGCAACTTATGTGCAGAAGACCACTTGACCCATCTTTTTCCTTGACTTACAGAGGCCCAAATTTTTTTCACACAGCAACAGCAAGCCGTGTTGACTAATCCCTTTCAACATGGGAAAAATTTAACTCAAGCCTCTACAAGTACGGAAGGGGGCAGCCAAGAAACCTGCCCTCATCCAAACAATTCCTCATCCGAAAATGTATATATGGTTAGGGGTGATGCTTTTATAATGACTAGAGCACACGAATATAGTAAACCAAGTGCCTCTGAGAAGGGTAAAGAAGTCGAACTCCCATCTCTTCCTCTACAGATCGAGAAGACGTTGGGAGAAACAATGACATGCATTCCAAAGGGTGCATTTAAGAAAGCTTCTCACAAACCAAACGCAAGGGCCGCCCAGAATTACTTTGTGGTGGAAGATTTATCACAAACCCCTTGTGCGATGTCCTCTTTGGAGGTCCTCCAAAGTTTCCCTGCTCAGAGAAAATCCTTGCTAACTGCTTTAGGCTCTAATGAGACTTGTAACCCGGGTACCATCATGCTAGATACGACCGACTTAAAAACTCGTCTACCTTACCACGTAGCGTTTCATATAGTAGTGGCTCATCCCACGAAAAATTTTACATGCAATATATTTCGCACGGTGGTTGACGAGGGTGCCTTGACATGCGTTATGTCATTAGCATGTTGGAAGGCCATTGGCCAGCCCACTTTGTCTCCATCACCTACTCTCCTCACTGCGTTTGACGATCGTTCTTTCCGACCACATGGCATCATTCCTTCTTTCCCTGTGCAGTTAGGAGGGAAGACCGTGTGCATCGAAGTAGAGGTAGTCGATGCTCCCCTCGACTATAACCTATTTTTAGGTCGGAGTTGGACTTATGCTATGCAAGCTGTGGTTGCTACAGTTTTCCGAGTCTTGTTATTTCCACATGAAGGCCAGATAGTGACCATCGATCAATTGTCCTTCTCTAGACCTGACCCAACTTTGAGGGCATCCACGGTTCCCATGATTGATAATCCTCAACCCGGTGTTGTTAATGTAGGAGTTGGTTTGTGCCCATCTTTGATGGGTACTTTCGATTACCCACCTCCTCATGACGATGTCAAGTTTATATATAATCACCACAAGGCTGAGATTTTTCAAGTTTCGTCGTTCCGCACGACTTACTTTGAGGATCTATGGATTCTTCCTTCCCCATCAGCCATGATGGATGAGACAGGGCACTCCGACATGTCCATGCCCTTGTCGACCGCTGAAGTAGCATACTCTTTAGTCCAGCAAGCTTCAGCTAACCCTGATCTGACTCCCGCACAAGAGTTAGATCCGCTTCTGGAGCCTAGTTGGGCTCAGGGTTCTCTTGCCACCATCGATTCGTTAGACTTAGTATTGCCTTCTGACGAAGCAGTAATTGAAGCAATGACTAGTCCGAACAAACCTTGGGAAGATCTTCATCACAGATCATATTTCCTCCCAAAGTTAAGCCGAATCAAAGCAGGAGAATTCACCRTGACTATGACTGGAGATAGGTCTTGTCATACTAATCCCTTAGCTACACATAAGATCTATGTTRAGGGTAATATGGCAACCATTKTTGAAAYGRTACCTATCAATATCTCCAGAACCCCTGGCGTCATAGACAATGTTTTCGTCAGAACATACAACTCCCCCGAGGAGATGTCAGGCATCGACCCACAAAGAGTCTATCATGAGATAACTTTGTTGTTTTTCAAGCTCGCTTTGAGATCTGAAAACAACATCCAGTGAGACTGCATTTATGCTTTTCGATCTCGCCCGGATTAACTGAGAAAAGTAACCATTGTGGAGTCTTCTTTAAGCTCTTTTTAGACTCCTTAAAGATGAAAAGATTGTCGAGTGACCTTGTTTCTTCACACTCGTTAAATTGGTCCAGAAGAACGTTCCTTAAACGGGTCTCCTTTTAAGCCCTTTTCAGACCCTCTAAAAATGAAAAGATTGCCGAGCGATCTTGTGACCTTTCACGCTCGTTAAACTGAAATTTGAAGTCACGTCTGTCCAGCGGTAGTTTACCCCTTTTTCGGTCCAGACGTTCAACTGTACGAACAAAGGAATACTCTATTGAATTCCCATTCTTTAGAAGAGTATCTTCAGGTATAATTTTATTCCTTTTTCGGGCCTGAGGGACTAAATTTACAAAAAGGAAACCCCCACAGAGTCCATAGTTAAGCTCTTTTTAGACTCCCTAAAATTGAAAATATCGTTGAGTGAACTTATTCTTTCACACTCATTAAAATGGTCCAGAAGAACATTCCTGACGGAGTCCATAGTTAAGATTTTTTCAGACTCCTTAAAAATGAAAAAATGGCCAAGTGATCTTGTCCTTGTCACACTCGTTAAAATGGTTTTGAATTGACGTCTAATCGGTGCTAGTTTATCCCTTTTTCAAACCGACTAGACTATTGTCGAAAAAGGTACCCCACTGGAGTCTCCTTTTATGCTTTTTCAGACTCTCTAAATATGAAAAACTACCGAGCTTCCCTTCTCTGGGCTCGTTAAACTTACATCGAAGGACGTTACCATTGTGTGTTCTATCAACCACATTTGCATACCTTACCCATCAGCCTTGTAACAGTTTGCTTCTGCGTCTTAACACCTTTGGCCACTGGAGGATTTTTCCCGAGTATCATTTCACCAGAACATCAGTCTTGTCTTTGTGCCTTGAGCTTGTATGTTTGCAATACTTGTTCCCCCATTGTAACGTAATATTCCTTTCTTCTTTTTCAAAAACTATCAAAAAGAACAAAAAAATCAAATATACACCAAAAAGAGGATGGGAAAATTATTTTCTTTATTGGAAGCATAATGAGTCGCCATTGGATTAAGCACATCTATTCGTTTGATCATCAGACTATGGGATGTAGTATGACCTTAGGAAGCTTTTCTCGCTATATAGAGTTGTGTCCTCCAAAGTTTGGTTACTCTTCCAAACATATGGAGAGTTTGCATTGCCTCCTGCTTCGTAGACTTATGATTAACATATATGATGCCTGATTCTTATCACTTGTCATGCTATTGTCCAAGGGAAGTTTGTCACTAAGCCTGAGTCGGCCCCTCTGCAATATGTCTCTTGTTCGCATACCCGGCCATCTTGAACGTCTAATCAAGTCTTTATTCAAAATCACTTAAGCCTTCAGTCCGATCATCAAGATTATCAAGTCCATAACCGACGAGTCGTCGAAGACCTCTAGGTAGTGCAGTCGTACACTCATATTACACTCCTACCCGAGTTTTAGAAGATTTTGAAGTTGTTTCTCGAGCTTTGAAGTACAACCATCAGGTCGAATCAGCTTCTGGAAGATGGATACTCTATATGTATATCTTTTTGATTTTGAGATGTAGCTCTGCTATGTATTATTCGCGGCTACTCTTTATAGTTATTTGACATGGATCTACAGTGTATTTGATTGGTATCCATGGTTATATTTTATCCCGAGCATGGGTATGCCCGCCTCGGTGAGACATTTGTTATTTTGCAGACGACACCTCCTGGTTCCTGATCCTTGGGCTCACTCATTCAGCACATTAGTAAAGATTGGTAAAAGATTGGTAATGTATTTCGACCATCAGATGCTCTTATGACCTCACACATTAGGGGGCATATGTTATAACCCTAAATTGCACCACACATTCTTACTTGGCATCAGGCCAACTCATATCCCTTCTTTTCCAAAAACTACTGAACAACTCTTCTAAAAACTCCATTTTTAAAAGTACAGGCTAGCTGGCCCACTACAGCCCGCATGTATAAAAAAGTACACGCTAGAAGGCCCACTACAGCCCACGTGTACCTTCATAATCACAAAAAAAAGGAAAGTTTCCGACGGGACAAAAAGCTATGGGGCAGTTAACTGAAACTCCCCACCATGCATGGTCGAGAGTTCGTCCAAAACCCTAGCTCCTTCTAGCCTATAAAATAAGGGGTAGGGGTACCATTTGAGGGAGGAAAATAATAGCGAAGAAACTCTGCCCATTTGCCGAATCCATTGTCCCACCCCTTTAACCTTTCCTCAAGCCTAAGGAGAATTAACGCAAAGCAGTTGGATGACAAAGAAGAGGAGGAGCCCAGGATCAGGATCAAGGTCAGTGGCCGGTCTCGACTTTGATTGTAAGTTGATTCATTTTGAGAATAATAAAAGAATACTTTTCCCGTCCCAGTGCATGAGTTATCTATGATTTGTTTAATTTATGCTTAATTTCTAACCCTCAAGTAGAAAGGTAGCATGCATGTGTAGTGTTTTGTCTTGATTGTAGGATTATCCTTGGAAGGAGCAATGCAAGCAAGTGGGAAAAGCGCAACGGAGGATCTACACCAAACATCAGTAAAAAGGTTAGTAGTTTCTTTCCATGCATGTCTTGTGAAAGAGGGGTTTAAGTGTTGGGTAGTAGGATAAAAAGTAATTTCTTTTACGGTCAAAAATATGCATGCAAGTCTGACCGTAGTTTGCTAGTCCGTAGGGTATTTTTCCCAACAAAAGCAGGAAAGAGGTGTGGGAGGAGGGGTCAGACGCGACAGAGATTGCAAGAGGGGAGAAATCAGAAGAAATCTAGAAAAAATATACAGAGTGAGTGATAGCAGAGAAGAAGGAGAGTAGCCTTCGTTCTCGACTTCTGACGAACAAAGACTCAGTCTCACAGCATCGTGGTCTAGCTCAGGGGTGGCTAGTGGTAAATCCATTCGGAATCGCTAAGCCTACAGTTGGGTGGAAATGAGCACCCCTCTCAGTAGTTGCATCACACCTGGTGTTTTCTGATAAGTGTTATATCTTGTATCTTGAATTTAAATATTCTGACATGTATGCTCATGGTTTGTGAAATTATGAATGATTTCCATATAAGATTGTTTGTAGGGTGTTTGATCAGAAATGGTGGCTGCATACTTATATTAGAAATACCATACATGACTTACGTGTATATTTGTATATATGTATATTTTGAACGGATTCAGTATTCAAGTTTGTTCTCGGGTAATCTATTCCCTTATTTTATCTCAAGTAATGCCTTGGATAGATCTTCCCACAGGGACACCCTTTTTACAGTTTACCCAAGAATTTGTCGGAGGATTTTATGGCATAAGTCCAAAAAACCCGGCACGAGAGAGAATGGTCCTCTTAGACTTAGGACATTTCAACGTTTCGACACCCGGGGTACCTAAGTGCGAGTTCCCTTGTACTCGCAAGTCCCGAAACCTTGATTCATGAAAACCCAAAATGACGGTGTATGGATAAGTTAGGACATTTTAGTGTTTTGGTACCCGAAATACCCCAGAGTGTATTCCCTTGTACTCGCAAGTCCCAAAACCCCGACTTGCGAAATCCCGAAATGGTAATAATATGGAGAATTTATAAGATCTCAGAGTTTCGGTACTCGGGATGCCTAGAGGTGAGTTCCTGGTACTCGCAAGTCCTGAATCCCTGACCCATGAAATTCTGATGAATGTAATCCCAAAATAGATCTGCAGGTTAAGAGTCGGTACTTCGGAGTTTCGGCCCCCGGAAGATCTAGATGCGAGACCCCCCTATCTGTGCACATCGCGAATCTTCGATTCACGAAAACCCCAAATTGGACTAGCATGGGTAAGTATTGATGTTCGACATTTTGGGAACCGGGATAATCAAGAATAAGTTCCCTCGTACCCGCTAGTTGTGAAATCCAGAACTGCGAAACCCCGAATTCGGTCGAGTGTATGATGGGCGGGTGTATCGGCTTTTCGGTATTCAGGTAGTCAAGGAGTGTGAATCTTCGACCTCTTGTATTGCGAGGTTCCGATATATGAAACCCAGACTTGCGGAATTCTGAAATGTCATAGTGTGACTTGGTTCAGTATTTCGGCGTTTCGGTACCTGGAACAACCCAAGGGTAATTTTCCCTTGTACTCGCAAGTCCCGAAATCCCGACTTGTGAAACCCTGAAAAGATAGAGTGTGGAGAAGTTATTATACTTCGGTATTTCGGCACCCAAGGTACCTAAGTGCGGGCCCCACGTATCCTCCAGTATTGAAACCCCGATTAGCGAAATCTCGAAGGAGAAAACCCCGAAATAGTGGAGTATGTTTAGAGATTTTGATGACTCTGAGTTTTCGGCTTTCGGGAAACCTAGGAGCACAACCCCTTGTTCTCACATAACGCGAAATCCCGAAAGGAGAAATTTCGAAATGGCTTAGCACAGATAATATTGGGTGTTTTAGTATTTTGGTACCCGAGATACCTATTGGAAAGTTTTCTTGCACCCGCCAGTCCTGAAAACCCGAAGTGCGAAACCCTGAAATAATAATAGTGCAGACGAAATATGGTGTTTTGGTGTTTCATCACCCAGGGTACCCAATGATAAGTTCTCCTGTCGTCACATATCCCGAAAACCCGAGTTGAGAACTCCCGAAATAGATGGAGTGATATATATATATAAGTATGTAGGTTTCAGAGTTTTGACTCTGGGGAAACCTAAGTGAGAAACCTCATGTCGTCACATATCCCAAAATCCCGGTATGAGAAATCTTGAATGGAAAAGAACCAGAGATTAATCCGAGTTGCTATTAATCTCGTTAAGTGGTTAGATCCATTTCGGGTTTTGGCCCTTCGAAAGACAAGAGAGAAAAGGGAATTACATGCATCGTGATTTCCCAAATCGTGAAAGCCTACGAGCACCTCTCTGATAAGGCCTGTGGTCATAGTTGTCGATCATATGAGGGACTTTAAAAGGGAAAGGATGGTCTGCGATAGGCTCCTTAGAATTTAAAAAGGAAAAAAAGCTAAAAATTTTCTAGCCCCGTGATGGGTGTGTTACAAATTGGTATCAAAGCATGGTTACAACACTTGGCCTGTTTGGGCTCATGAATGGATTGTGCAGAGACTCCATTAAGAGTACTGTTAAAAAGAGTGACTCCTTATCTTAACCCCCTCAATTAAAAAGTCGAAGTTAAGAATGAAAACCCCTATCGTGTGTGTGCATGAAAAAAAATAAAAAAATATGAGTTTATGTACTGGTTATAAATGAATATGAACATTGACTAACAACCAACGTTTTTCCTTTTGCACACAAGCAGGAGATGAACCGTGGGAAATTGTAGATGTATAGAATGGTGACTCACCAATAGATGGGGGAAGGCTCCCACAATAGAGACGAAGAGTCTGATGAAAGAAGGGTGGTAGGGACCCCTCCAGATCTAGTTGAGATTGTGAGGAGCCTCATGGTCAAATTACAAAGCTGTAAGGATGACAATGAGAGGATGATGAAAGAACAAGACAAGCAAACAAAAATTAAAA
>ML833735.1:87305-104068 GCA_009831015.1 Picea engelmannii
AGGATATTTCGGAAGAGGATTTTGAAAATCCCCTTGTGTCTGGGTCACCTGAAATCATTGACATAACCCCTCCCTCAGACCCTCTCGAAGTGGAACCGGTCATTTCCCTCAATGCTCTCACTGGCTTCTCCACTCCCCAAACCCTCAAGTTAATTGGTTACATCAAGCATCAGAAGGCCATCATTCTGGTTGATAGTGGAAGCACCCATAATTTTATTCATCGCCACATTTCCTAAGAAACTCATTGTTGCATCCATGTCGTCAACAATTTCCAAATCACGATTGCCAATGGTGGTTCCATGAAATTTGGAGGGTGTTGTGAAAATGTGTGTCTCCAAATCGGTGACTACCACCTAAAATCCCATATGTTTGTTATCAACATGGGTGGTTGTGACATTGTGTTGGGTGTAAACTAGCTAAGAAATATGGGTCCCATTCTCATGGATTTTGAGGCATTAACCTTGCATTTCGACCAGGAAGGCCACCAATATAAATTCCAAGGCATCACTGTTGGTTCACCTGAGGTCATTAGTTCCCATCGCATGGAAAAGCTGCTCAAAAAAGGTCATTTTGGTGTCATTGCCCAACTCCATGCCATACAAGCAACAGAGACACCCCTGGTGCCGCAAGACCTCCAAGACCTTCTTTCTAAACATCAAATGGTATTTTCCACTCTCCAAGGACTCCCTCCTTCCCGCAGTTTCCATGATCATTCCATTCCCCTTGTACTCAGAAGCCTTCCTCCCAATATTTGTTCGTATCACCACCCCTTTTCACAAAAAAATGAAATTGAGAAAATGGTCCAGGAACTCCTTAATGCAGGCATTATCCACCCTAGTACGAGCCCTTACTCTTCTCTTGTAGTCATGGTCCTGAAGAAAGAAGGTTCTTGGAGAATGTGTTCTGACTTCTGTGCCCTCAACAAACTGACCATTAAAGACAAATTTCCCATTCCTTTCATTGATGACCTCTTGGATGAATTGAGTGGCGCCCAATTCTTTACTAAACTTGATCTTTGCTCAGGCTATCACCAGATATGTATGAAAGAGGCAGACATTCCCAAGATGAGATTTCAAACTCATGAGAACCACTATGAGTTTTTGGTCATGCCCTTTGGCTTGTGTAATGCCCCCTCCACCTTCCAAAGCCTCATGAATCATGTCTTCTGTCCCTTTCTCCGTCATTTTGTCTTAGTTTTCTTAGATGATATCCTCATCTATAGAAAAACCTAGATATACCATCTTACTCATGTGGATCGAGTTCTCCATCTACTCTCTTAGCACCAACTTTTCCTGGAACAATCTAAATGTGTTTTTGGTGCCTCAGAAGTAGAATACTTGGGTCATATAGTTGGCAAGGATGGCGTTAGGGTGGATCCAAAAAAGATTGAAGCTATGAAAGACTAGTCGCACCCAAAGAATCTCAAAAGATTGCGTGGATTTCTGGGATTAACAGGGTATTATCGCAAGTTTGTTAAGAATTATGGAAATATTGCAGCACCTCTCACTGCTCTCCTCAAAAAGAACTCTTTCACTTGGACTCCAACCACTGCTCAAGCTTTTCAAACCTTGAAGATGGCCATGTGCACCACTCCAGTTCTGGCCCTTCCTGATTTCACAAAGACCTTTGTATTGGAATGTGATGCCTTATGGAAAGGAATTGATGTTGTCCTTATGCAAGAGGGTTGACCTTTGGCCTTCACCAGCAAGAAACTATCTGAAAGGAATCTGGGTAAACCCATTTATGAAAAGGAAATGTTGGCTATTCTGCATGTCGTTGATCTGTGGTTTCCTTATCTCTTGGGGCAACGTTTCCAAATTAAGATAGACCATCAAAGCCTCAAGTACTTTCTGGAACAACGCATTTCCTCCCCGGAGAAACAAAAATGGGTGACTAAGCTCTTTGGATATGATTATGAGATCATTTACAAGAAGGGAAAAGACAATGTGGTGGTGGATGCACTGTCTTGAAAATATGAAGAAGAAGGATCCATTTTTTCTCTTTCCTTCATTGTACCATATTGGCTCCAAGTTGTGCACCAGGAATGGATAAAAGATCCCAAAAGTTCACATCTGATCCAGCAATCGTAGACCAATTCTCTAGCTTCCCCGGGGTACTCTTGGCTCCAGGATGAGCTTTGATACAAAGGCCATTTGTATTTAAGCAAACAATCAAAGATTAAATCCACGGTACTTTCTAAGCTTCATGCTACACCCACAACAGGGCACTCCGGGTTCACCAAAACCTATGAAAGGGTCAAACGTTCAAACGTTCCATAATTTTATCGCTGAATGTGAGGTGTGTAAATGCAACAAGGGAAAACAGTGAAATCTCTGGGCACACTAAAACCGCTTCCGATTCCACCTGCTATTTGGAAGGATATCTTTATGGACTTTATTACCGGCTTACCCAAATTGGGTAATAAATTAGTCATAATGGTGGTTGTGGATCGCCTTTCCAAGTATGCTCATTTCTACGCTCTTCAACACCCATTTACTGCATCCACGGTGGCTCAAATTTTCATAGACCAGGTCTTCAAGCTTCATGGCATGCCGCACTCTATTGTTTCTAATCGTGACCTAAATTTCACAAGCAATTTTTGGCAAGAACTGTTTAAGCTACAGGGCACCCAATTGCATCTCATCACAACTTATCATCCCCAGACTGATGGTCAAATGGAAGTTGTCAACAAGTGTTTGGAAACATATCTGAGGTGTTTTGCCTCTAAAAAGTAAAATAAGTGGGCTCAATGGTTACCCCTAGCTGTATGGTGGTACAACGCTTCCTACCATACAGCTACATGCATGACTCTTTTTGAAGCGGTATATGGACAAAAGACACCTTCAGTTCTCTCATACTTACTAGGTACCTCGAAGGTCCAGGCAGTTGACCAAACACTTACAGTTTGAGAGGATATCCCTTAAAGAGAACTTGGTCATGGCACAGAATCGCATGAAGCAACAAGTAGATCAAGGTTGCTCTGAACGTCAATTTGCAGAAGGGGATCAGGTGTTTCTGCGACTGCAACCATACAAGAAAAATTCCCTCAAGGCCGAGCATTGTCAGAAGCTAGCGCCCAAATTTTATGGTCCTTATAAAGTTCTCAAGCATGTGAGACAGGTCACCTATCAATTAGCTCTGCCCAGTCAGTCGAAGCTACATCTTGTTTTTCATGTTTCATTCTTAAAAAAGGTGATTGGAACTAGGTGCCAAATTCAAACCAACCTTCCCGAGTTAGCTAAAAAATGATCCATTTGGCTATATCCAGAAGTCGTTTTGGACCAATGTGAGTGTTGCCTACGTTAGAGAACCATCAAGGAAGTGCTATTCCAATGGAAAGATACAACTCCAACAGATGATACTTGGGAACCAACTACCATTCTGCAGCAGTTTCCACATCTCAAGCCTTGAGGACAAGTTTGTTTTTAAGGGGGTGGACATGTTAGGGTCCTAACCCACACATAGGTAGATCAATATATTCAGATGTAATAAAGGTCAATATTAATAAGGCCTTTCAATAAAATAGAATAAAGCAGATGTAAGAAGACCTAATAGAAGCTTCTTCTTCTAGAAGGATCTTCCTCTAGATGCTTCTCTTGATAGACATATTCAGTATAAATAAGGGTCGAGGGTATGAAAACCCTAGATTGGATATTATTGTAACATAGTTCTGCTCGACTGGAGGTTTCCCCCTAGAAGAGGCCCATGAACATTGCTTTCTGAATCAAAGTGTTATTTCTGTTGTTATTCTTATATCATTTTTGTGATATTGTGGAGATTATGTTGGTTATATTACTATTATTCTACCATTTCAAGCATTTTATTTCTGTTCTTCATACTTTTTATATCTGGTATATTACAATATTCCTCCAAATCCCCATGAAGAAAAGTTGTTTTTACAAATAATTGTTCAAGATGTAAATATTATGCTCCCACAAGACTTAAAATAGTCCTAATTGAAGTCATTTTAACAACAGGAGAAAATATTTCATCAAAATATATAACTTTCTTTAGTGCAAACCTCTTTACAATAAGTCTAGCCTTGTACCTCTTTTTTCCTCCATCTTCTTCCTTCAACTTGTAAACCCATTTGTTCTATAATGCTCTTTTTCCTGCAGGCAACTAAACCAAATCCCAAGTCTAGTTATTTACCAGGGAATCCATTTCCTCTTTCATTCCTTGCTCCCACTTTTTTTTAGTGTCTACCTGCATTGCCTCTTCATAACATTTTGGTTCACCAGAATCAGTCAAAAATAAATAATACAATGAAGGAGAGTATCGTTCAGGGGGTCTACTTAACTTGATAGATCTTATAACAACACTTGCAAGAGTTTGAGGTACATGTTTCTCATGTTGTTGTACATTTTGATTTTCTGGTACCTTTGGAATTTATTTTTCAGTGATCTCATAAAGAACTGTGTATTCTAGATTTTATTTTTCCTGTTTCTTTCCCTGCAACTAATCTTTGTACATGAACTTCTCATTGAATATGACATCTCTATTCCTAATGATTTTTTGATTTTCATAAACCCATAAGAAATAACCAAAATCATTAACACTGTATCCAATAAAGGTACACTTCTTGTATTTTTCCTCAAGCTTTGTTCTATTTTCTTTATCAATATGGACAAATGCTTCACAACTGAAAATCTTCAAAAAAGAATAGTTTACCTTTTTACCTGTGCATGCCTCCTCTGGAATTCTGCCATCTAAAGAGATTGAAGGTCCTCTATTTCTTAAGTAAACAACATTATCTACAACATCTTCCCAGAACTATAAGGGAAAACCAGCATGCAATCTCATACTCCTTGCACGCTCCATGATTTTCCTATTCATCCTTTATGACACACCATTTTCTTGTGGTGTTCCTGGAACTGTCTTCTCTCTACGAATCCCATGGTACGAATAGTAATCATCAAACTCCTTGCTGCAATATTCACCTCCATTGTCTCATATAAGACATTTCAAACTTTTTCCTATCTCATTCTCAACCAAAGCTTTCCATTTCTTAAAAGTCTCAAAAACATCATATTTTTGTCGAATGCAATAAACCCAAGTTTTTCTAGTTGCATCATCAATAAAAGTAACATAATAACGAGAGACACCAAGAGATGATACATGAGTCGGTCCCCATACATCTATATGCACAAGCTATAACCTTTCACTCTTCTTTTCTTTTCCGACTTTGATAAATTTTACTCTCGTATGTTTTCCATAAACACAATGCTCATAGAAATCCAAATCAATTTGTTTAGGATCTGGAAACAAATTTGTTTTGTGAAGTATTTTCATCCCCTTCTCACTCATGTGTCCAATACTATGATGCCACAGTGTTGTATCCACTTCTGTAGAAGCTAAAGAGATAAAAGAGTCAGTATTACCAGCACATAAATACAATGTACCTACCTTCTCTCCTTTTTCTATCACCAATGATCCTTTGGTGACCTTTTGCATCTTATCTATAAATATGGATATACAACCTTCACTTGTCAACTTCCCTGTTGAAATCATATTTTTCCTTAGATATTCAACATGTCTTACCTCTTTCAACAACCATTGGTTTCCATTCCTTTGCTTTATTTTTACCTTTATCATTCCAACAAGTTTTCATGGTGAATCATCACCCAAATGAACCTGTCCAAAATCACCTTGAAGATAATATAGAAAATGTTTCCTATGGGGTGTGTCATGAAATGAAGCCCCTGAATCTACTACCCAATACTGAGAAATATTATCTACAAAAAGAATCAAATCATCTTATAACACATCACATGTTACATTTTCTTCCTAATTTTTCTCCTGTTGTCCATCTCTTTGTTTCTTTGGAGCTATGTAGTCTTTCTTAAAATGTCCTTTCTTTCCACAATTCCAAGACTTTATCTTTCCAAGTATGGATTTGGATTGGCCCTTCCTAGAATTCCTATGGTTCCTTGAGCCATTTCCTCTATCCTTTTGTCTTCCATTGTTTTCCATGTTTAACGCATTACTTGATGTCTCACCTATGTTTTTCCATCGCATTTCCTCGCTAAGGATAACACCAACAACATCATCAAATTTTAGAGTGTTTGAACTAGAGACAAAGTTACTTACAGCCATGAACAAGCCATTCTATCTTTCTAGAAATGAGCACAAGATTAGAAGAGCCCTGACCTCATCATCAAATCCCACTTTTACATGAATTTGTTGATTAGTAAACGTATTAAATTCATTTAAATGATTTGCAACAGACCCACCTTCTGACATATTCATATTAAATAATATCTTCATTAGAAATACCATATTGGACACTGAGGGTTTTTCATACAGTTTATCCAATGCATCCATCAACTCTTTCGTTGTCTTTTCTTTCGAAATATTGAAATCCATCGGCGCTGCCAGGATCAATCGTATCGTTCCTAGTGCCTTTTTTTCAAGAACCTCCCATTCTCCATCCTGCATGGTCGTCTGCTTCTTTGCTATTCCACCCAATGGTAGGAATAGATCCTTCTGATATAAATAATATTCCAACTACATCTTCCATAACTGGTAGTTTTAGACATTAAATTTCTCGACCCTAAACTTTCCATCTTCCGCCATTGTTCCCACTCAAACCAAGAACCCTCTTTTCCTGTGAGTTACCTTTCGCTTTGATACCATTTGCTAGAAAAAAAAGGATCATGGAACAATAAATAAAACAAATGTGGAAATAAAACAAAGAAGATACACAATACAATAGAGACATAGATAAACGTGGTTCACCCAGTGTGGGCTATGTCCACCAGAGAAATTTCCAGGTCATTTATTTATTATTATCCAAAAAATGAAGGGATACAACCTACAACACACCCGTTGTAACTTCCTCTTCTTTCTCTCACAGACTCCTCTCTCAGAATACAATATTCACAATGATACATAGTCACAATACATTTCGCTCATAAAAGAGTGTTTCCTTCTAGGGAAAAAAACCCTAACATAACTTCTACCGTCAGATCTGTGACCTTATAATGAATGGTCCATATTTACTATGAAATTAAAATATACATTTACAAGGAAAATTTTCCTTCGAGGGATTCTATCCCGAACCCCCTCTTTCCCCTGTACCCCCCATTCAATGGGATGCCCCCCCTAGACCCCGCAGGATGGGAAAGCCCTCTCTGTACTCCCCTACGTGGAGGAGTGTACATTCTTATAGGGTGCAAAGTCTTAATGGAGCATAAACACAGCTGAAAAAAAAGGCCTATGAATCAAGAAGATAATCGGGCTCCACAACCAACATGCTTGAAATTATTGATCAATTGTTGGAGTCCAAGTGAAATCATTCTTTTTTAGGAGAGCAATAAGAGGCACTGCAATTTTTCCATAATTCTTAACAAACTTGCAATACTATCCTGTTAAAACTAGAAAACCACGCAAGCTCTTGAGAAATTTTGGGTGCGGCCAATCCTGCATAGCTTCAATTTTCTTAGGATTCACCCTTACACCATCCTTGACAACAATATGACCCAAGTACTCCACTTTCTAATCTTCAAAGGCACTTTTATATTTCTTAGGAAAAAGCTAGTGTTGAGAGAGTAGACTAAGAACTTGATACACATGGGTAAGACGACTTGTCAAGGTTTTACTATAGATGAGAATATCATCAAATAAAACTAGGACAAAATGATGGAGAAATGGACGGAAAACATGGTTCATGAGACTTTGGGAAGTTTAGGGAGAATTACATAGGCCAAAGGGCATGGCCAAGAATTCATAGTGACCCTCATGAGTGTGAAAAGTAGTCTTAGTAATTTCTTCCTCTCGCATATGTATTTGGTGGTAGCCAAAACAAAGATCAAGTTTAGTAAAATACTGAGCACCACTTAATTCATCCAAGGGATCACCAATGACAAGAATGGAAATTTTTCTTTGATGGTGATTTTATTGAGGGAGAAAAAGTCTAGACACATGCACCAAGTACCTTCTTTTTTAGCACCATGACCACAGGGGAAGAATAGGGGTTGTTACTAGGGAGGATAACACCAACAACTAGCAATTCTTGAACAAATTTATCAATTTAATTCTTTAGGGAAAAAGGGGTGACGATAAGGGAAAACATTGGGAGGAAGACTATCGAGAATGAGAGGAATAGAATGATTATGAACACCACGAGAAGAAGGAAGTCCCTGGGGAGTGGAAAAAATAGCTTGGTGTTTGGAGATGATACATTGGAGGTCAGGATGCACCACAGGTGTCTCAATTTCTTGAATAGAATGGAGTTTGGTAATAATGTAGGAATGATCTTTTTTTAGGATATTTTCCATTCGATGGGAATTGATGGTCTCACGGGAGCCTTTTGTAATTCCTTGGAATTTATATTGGTGTCTCGCATGTTGGAATTGCATGGTTTATTCCTTAAAATCCATGAGGATGGGACCAACAGTGCGTAACCATTCTACAATGAGCACAATATCACAACCACCCATGTCAATAGAAAACATATGAGATTTTAGGTTGTACTAGCCAATTTGGAGACACAAATTTTCACAATGCCCCCCACATTTCATGGAACCTCCATTGGCAATGATGATTTGAAATTTGTTGACTGCATGTATATAGAAATGGGTTTCTTGGGAAATATGACGGTGAATAAAATTATGAGTGTTTCCACTGTCAATTAATATGATGACCTTTCGATTCTTAATGTATCCAATGAGCTTGAGGGTTTGGGGAGAAAAGAATCTAGTGAGAGCATTCAATGAAATGACCATTTCTACTTTTGGTTGGTAAGAGGGTAGGGTGATATCAATTGGCTCGGGTAAATCTACTACAGGGGGGGTCTCGAGCTCTTATTCAGAAACATCCTCAAAGATGGCCATAAACAAATTGTGTTCCTTACACTTGTTCCCCCAAAAATATTTGTCATCACAATTATAACAAAGGCCCTTGAGTCAGTGTTCCGCCATTTGAGCCCAAGTTAATTTCTGGATCTTGAGGGGAGTCGGAGGAGGGGCAAGATTGGTAGTTCAAGTGCGAGGAAAAAATGAAGGCTAGTGGGTTTCAATAGAGACAATTTTTTGGGCTTCCTTAGCACATTGCGTAGCTTCCAACCAAGTGTGAGGGCGATCCATGAGGACATGAGCTCGAATTTCCTCTTTGAGGCCATTGATAAAACATTCCCGAAAGAAGCCATGAGATATTCCCTCCATTCTGAAATCCAAGTGTTCAAAGTTAGATATGAAGTCTTTCGCTGTGCCAAATTGCTTCAACTTGGTAAAACATCCAATATAGTGGGTTTCAATATCAAAGCGTTCATATAGCTCTGCCAAAAACTGAGTCTAAGAAACATGCCCTGACGAGTCTTTCTACACCATTGCCACCATTTCCAACGTTCCAGATCCAAATATAGAACACCATAATGAACTTTGGCTATATCATCAGTAATCCCATGCAAGGAGAAATGATTTTCTATTTGTTCACTTCAATCTGTAAAATTTGTTCACTTCAACTCGGGGAAGACAGGGGTCATGAGGAAGGGAATTGGAATGAAGGGACATATTATGGGAAGATTTCTCACCTTCAAAGTGGGAAGGTTGTTCAAGGGAGGGATATTCAAGGGTTTGTTTCAACCATTGGGCGAGGGAGGAAAAATCACCCTTAACCTCTACCAATTCACCTGTAACTTTGGCCTCGAAGGTGTCCAAGTGGGAACTATTGGAAACCACTTTAGAGTTCACTCTTTGGATGTCTACCTTGTGTTTTTTGGATTCATCTTGCAGGTGAAGGAATTCTTGGTTGTGAGTGGTGGCCATGGGTGAAGGAGGGGAATGGAAGAGGGGAAGTGGGACCATAGAAAAAGAGTGAAAATGATATATATGAATATGTTCAGTATGAAAAGAGGAATTCAATGAGATAGGTATCAAATAAGGGTGTCGGGAAGGGGTCATGTCCACGAGAAAAAAAGGGTTGAAAATGATAGGTACCATCATGATTAGGATGAAGAGAATAATCCAATGGGATAGGTATCAAAAATGGGGAGGGATAGGTTATACTATAATCTGAATAATACTACAATGAAGAAATGGCCAAATGCTTAACAGAAAAAAATGTGAAGGAATTTCACAACCACAATTCAGGAGGCACAACTGCATGGCAATAGATCTTGTATGTTTTGTTTTTGTTTCCATCCCAAGGGTTAGGGTATTCATGGTTTCTATAGACACGTGTTTTTCGTGTGTTA
Organism: Picea engelmannii; assembly: GCA_009831015.1. Lineage (NCBI taxonomy): Eukaryota > Viridiplantae > Streptophyta > Pinopsida > Pinales > Pinaceae > Picea > Picea engelmannii. The sequence continues at coordinate 97,501 of ML833735.1, forward strand.
TAGCTCTCTTATATACATGTGGGGTCCAACAGTAGTACTCGAAACAATATCTCAGGGCACCAACTAAGGAGGCTAGACCATGCCCTTGTCATACTACTCGACTACCCAAGTACTAGAGAGTATCTTCATGAGTGTTGTTCTTTGTGGCACTGTAGCAGTTAGGTGGTCGATCGGTTTATCTACGGAGGGATTCAAGGTATCTTGGAAAAATCTATATACAGGTGATGTCTAATGCGCTACCACTCAAAGGGGTAAGAACATGGGTTACAAGGGTGGCCAACAATGTGTGCTTAAGTACCACTTGTAGTTCCTCTTTGTGTGCTTCCTCAACCGTGGATTTATGTGTTGAGTTACAGATCTTTGTAGCTTTAAGACATCGTAATACATCTCTACCTAGAAAAAAAATTACCCACAGTTTCTACCAAGAAAGGTGCTATGATACCACTTGTTAGGTACCATATCTATTATGATAGCATAAGAAGAAATATTGCAGTGAATAAAAGTGGATTCAACAACATAAAATAGATATACTACAGAGAATAAAAATGGAACAACAAATAGATGGATTCCACAACACCATAATAATACCTTTATTGATATGAAATTTTTTGCACTTGCCTCTTCGAGGAGGCAACCTCTAGCAGAGCAGAGATCTATTACAATAATTCTCAAGACAAATCCCTCTCATACCTTCTACTCTTATTTATACTCATTCTATCTTCTAAACAACATTCTAGAGGAAGATCTTTCTAGAAGCGGAAGCTTCTATTAGGTCTTCTTGCATTGACATGTTCATATATATTAAATAGGCCTCATTAACTAGTATGGACCTTTATTACATGGAAATATATTATTATATCTACGTGAGAAGTTAGGGGGTTAGTTCCCTAACAATAGTTACATCATATTTAATTTGTTTGTCAACACTTTCATCCCACTAACCAAGGAACTAGTTGACTCTCTTAAAACATGGTAGTTGTGCATCCCACAAAGAACTTCAACCCCATTCCTTTGGGTTATGTTATCTAAGGTCTTTTATTTTCCATCACTAAATTCATAGGTGTCATGAAACTTGAGTCAAATGATAAAGTCACGTAACTCAATTTATTAGGTGATATTTGGGTCTCCCTACCATCATACTTATTATATTTAACGTCAAGTTTAGTAGGGAGGGTGAACCAATATTATTGACTTTTTTTTTTTTGTTAGTACTTTGTTTTTTTTGTTAGTACTTTATTTTAGTTTTCCACCCCTAAAGGGGCCTACACAAAAAAGGAAAAAAAAAGTCATGAAAAATATATCACAAAAACAACAAAACACAAGAAGGTATTAGTCCCATGAAACCAAAACACACACACACACACACACATATTACTCTTATATATCTATATATGTACTAGATAGTTTTTATTTTGGTGACCAAGACACACACTTATGAAAGAAAGACATGATCTCACCACATGGATAGCTTGGTCTTTATTCAAGTTATGCTTTGTCAATTTCTAGAATCATAAGAGTCAAAGCCAAGGAATAATGATCAAGGGCTCCTCATAATCTTGGTCTCCTTAGTACCAAAAGAGTGAGCATTTGCTATTTTTATTTCTCATTAATTATGTGTCGATCTAAACAATGACTAACTTAGTCTTGGCTGGAATACTACTATGCTTAGGTAATTACTTATTAAACTCGCTCAGGAGTGTCTTGGCTCTCTTCCTTTATGTAGGTATTTTTCTTCCATCAAATCATCTTTAAGACTCCAAAAGTGCTAGTGACAAGAAGGGGCCAACCTCTCCTTCTTGGAACTACACGGGGTACTCTCCACTCTAGAAAATTGACTTTCTCTACCTCACTCTCTTTATACAAAGTGGTGATCATATATTATGAGATAAAATATATGATCCTAAAGGACATTCAAAACTATGTGGTAACCTTGTTTTCATGTTAAATTTGATAAAAATTTCAAAAACATTACATGGTTAATATGTCATTCTACCCAACACATATCAAACTAGTTAACACTACCACAAAAGGGTTGTCATGAACTTACTACCTTCAAAAATTGAACTTTTAGCACCCAATTTGCTTTGGAAATGATTGTTGGGATCTTCATGAAATTTATAAGTTCATTTTTCTAAGTATTTTTCCATCCCCGGTACATGTTTTATTATGGATGTTTGTAGCATCATTTTAGTAAGTTGATTCCAATTTATAGAATTTAGTAATTTCACCCAACCTTACTTTTACCTTTTCTAGTGTGCTTTTTGGACTAGTTCGGGCTTATTTTAGTACAAACAACTTGGTGTTCCTATTTATTGTTTGTTGTTTGTAAATTCTAGACATATTAAAATACATGGTTGTAGTTTTGAGGGCTAAATTGACTCAATTTTAGCACTCAATTACATAAGAAAAATATTAGATAAGTTGTCCTAGACCCCAATGAACTCTAAGAGCTAGTCTAGTTCAATTTTCAATGCCTATAAGGGTGCCAACAAATTTTTATCGCTCTTATTAGGTTGTTGATCCAAAAATAGATAGGTTTTTCATTCACATCCACTACATATATTCACCACTTCCCAACCTTCTTGGCCCTCCAGAGAGTTGAGGGAGAATAATACACAAGATAGGTAGTCCTAAGAGGGTTTGCATGCAATTCCCTTACCTCTCCTTCTTCCCCCTTTCACCACCTCATGCACAACACCATTCAAGGTGTGAGTAGTCTTTTCCTTGTGCCAAATATACCAAAAAGGATTTTAATTGGCTCAACTGTTAGATAGGTAGGATCCATCCCCCACTGATACATTTCACTTACAACACACTCTTTCTCTGGCGACTTCATTTGGGACACTTGTGAATATCATTTTTTTTGCATGTATCCCAATATTTATATTGAGGATCAAACCTAGAGTCTTTGTTTTTCCTTCTTTAGGCCACTCATCCAAGTTATTTCCCCCACCTTTCAACACAAAAACAAAAGACAATATCATGAAGTTATTCACTAAATTTCTTTGGTAGGTGTTATAGTTTAGTTCCCATTGTAATTTATGTTGGATTGGGTAGCCATGCATGCCATCAATATTTCTCTCTCATACCTTGTCATCATCTAATCCTTCTTTTCAACCTCGATTAAAATATCTTTAACTATCATACCTTACTTTCCACTTGAAATAAAACCTAAAACAAGCTACTTATTTAGTTGGGTTACTTTAATACATTATAAAAAAGAATATGATTTTTAGTCGCATCATTTTGCACTCATTTTGTTACCTCAATGTCTATTCTAACAACAATGCCTTGGAAACTTTGAATCCATCTATCCTTGACTTCTCCTTTACATGACGTACTTGTCGATGCACCAAAATTGGTTCCTAAATTCAATGGCAGTGATCCATTGAATGCTAAGAAGAACATACAAAAAATTTATGATGTGATGCAGGAGCATCTCTCCACCTCAGCTGTGTGCCAACATTTCAACACATCAGTGCACATTTCAGGAGAAAGAGAGGCATTGAACCTCTCACATTTTTAAATATGAAATCAAATCCCATGGGGATTTGTGTTGTAGGGATTTTAATGCCAAGCCATGCCTTTGTACAGGTAGTGGTTGGCTTTCATTTAAAAAGGTCGCTTGTAGTAGGCCCAGATTGTAGTCAGATCTGGGTAAACATTTATGAAAAATTCAATGCAATAGATGAGGTTAGGTGAGAGAGAGAGAGGACGAGCTTGCAGAGCCCCTCTTTTGGTCATGATATCTTGTATCATATTTCATAAGGCAGATTAGGGACCGGAGCAAAAGAAGAGAGAATGGTAGAGAGGCTCGAGGAGGTCTTAGAAGCTCTGAGAGAGAGATCTTGAGGGAACTGAGACTCTAAGTAGTCCAGTCTTTGTAAATCATATGTATAGATACACAGTGATAATAGAAAAGCAGTTTTTTCTGCATATTTTTGTTCATGTATTTATCTTTCATGAATGAATATTGTAGATGTATGATATATTTCATTTACAGTAGGAATATAGATTTCATTTATCTTCATTGAGTTTATTGTATCATTCTGGGTTCATTTGGATGGGCAACAAGTGAACAACAGAACATCGAAGGTTATGTAGCCAGCTCAAGGAGTGTGCATCTGAACTCTGGGGATTTAGATTGAACGTGCCAGGAGGGAACAATAGAGCGATCTTTAATTCAAAAGGAGAAACTCAAGGTTGTTGAACACCTTGAAGGTAAAATTGTGCAAAGGAGGGCACAGAGAGAGAAGAGACAAAATCTCTAAGGGTTCTGTGAAGCTCTGCCAGGAGGGCATCGAGCGATTTCTAAGAGTGCACCAAAGGAAATCTATTTCGAGTTCAAAGAAGGAAGACATAATCATTGAGTATTTTGTAAAAGCTCTGCTAGGAGGGAATCAAGCGAGTGCAATGAGTGCATGAGAAGAACTCTTTATCGAATTCAGAGGGGGAACCAGAGTTGTTGAATACTCTATGAGGAAAATCTTGACGAGGTGTGCATTGAGCCAAGGGAACGCTAAGAGAGCGAGAAGAATTTCCTTTGAAGAAATTATTCGAATCTGAGTTTGAAGAAATCCCAGAAAATGCAAGGAGTGCATGGGAGGTCGAAGCCATCGAGGAGATTAAGCTCAGAATAGATAATGCTTTTCAGAAGCGTAAGCGAGACCAAGATTTGAGTCCACAGAAGGAAGGATATCGAAGGTCGAGACCTTCAAATGACTGAATATCTTCTAAGTCAAAAGATCATAGTTTAGGAGAGTTAACACCAAAGGAATTGGCTAGGACTCATTAAGGAGTCAAATAGATGGTGGAGAATCTTCGAGGAGGAAGCGTCGATAGCTGACAGTCATTGGATCAAGAGAAGTTGTGAGGTGAATAATGGTGGGAGTCATTTAACTCTCAAAGCCCAGGAGGAATGGGATTCATCGATCCATAAGAGATCTGAATCATTGATTCATTTCATGGGATCGGATATCAGAAGTTGGGAGGAAAGAAGTCCTTAGTTTCCAAAGCCGCGACAGGTGAAATCACAATTCGATCACAACCGTAGATCATGGGAGGATCTAGACTATCTGATCAGAGTCTAGACAGGTGAGAACATGCACATGAGGAGATTAGATATGGACCGTTGGATCTAAGTGCGTGCACCAATAGGCGTTGGATCTGGAGGAATGTGCACGAGAGAAGTTCTAAAGCGACCAGAACCGTCCATCATCAAAGGGGATAGGTGGCTACAAATCAAATGTGTTCATGGAAATGGACATAGGGGGAATCAAAAGGGAGTGGAAGTGAAAACCCACGATAGCCAAAATCATGAAAGGATTAGGACCATTGGACCGAGGCAAGTTGTGGACTATTGGATCTACATCCAGATAGCAAGAGGAGAGAGCGCAAGAGGAACGGATCTAAACCGTCAAATCTAGCGCGAGGATTAACAACCATTGGATCTAGAGGAAGGTGTGTGAAGGTTAAACCCTTCGATATTGCATAGGAGAACTAACTTCACAATACACGAAGTCCTGAAATGATTATGGACCGTTGGATCTAGGGTGACAGGTGGCTTCGATCCACACACATCGGAGGATCGGGTTTCGGGAGAACGAAGATGAACATTAGAGAAAATACCTGGGGAGATGGGAGACAAAGCGATCCTATCCATCCATCAAGGAAGACAGGTGGCAAGGGTTTGGCATTTCACTGACTCATGACATAAGGAATTCAAAGGGAAGAGTTTAAGAACTCACGAAGCCTGAACTCACGATATGATCTGAGTCCTTAGATCGTGAGAGAGCTATGACCGTTGATCTGGGTGAGGGACTTTGTAAGTTCAGGGATCGGGCTTTCGAGGGCAGCATTGGGTTGAACCTCAACTTCATGAAATGCGAAGTCCTGACGCGCAAAGGAGGCTGGACCCAGGTCATGACAGAGGGTCTCATGAAAGAAGGTTAAGGAAGGAGCTAGCAAGGCTAGGCGCTTAACCCGGGGATTGGGAGTTCGGGGAATGGAGAGTCATAGATGGCTCGTTTAGAATATCCTGACACGTGAAGTCGTGATACGATCACAGCCATTGATCAAGGAGAGTGCAGGACCTTAGATCTGGTCACTAGAGAGAAATCATCAATTGGGTATCGAGAATCAAGAGACTTGCGTGATTTGCAAAAAGAACACCCAAGGTCCTGAAGCCCAAAGCACCTTTTGGTAGGTGTGCGGTCGCAGCTTGTGGTTGCATGGGGGAAGCTTGTGCCAGGTGCTTGTTTGCACGGGTGCAGTTTCTTTAGGGCCTGTGGATCAGATAACAGGATTCTAGCAGGGAATCGAAGAGTCAATCTGACTCAAAGAGATGAAAGATCCTTGACCAGGAGGTTGACAGACCCCGTGGAGGTAGGGGGGTTGCATCAGGTGGTATCAGAGCACAAAATGGATTTATGTAGGCAATAGAGGTAAAGGATGTCAATATTTTCTTACAGACAGTAGGTAAAGGGGATGACCTGATAACATTGGGTGGTATCGCAAACAGGAGTTTTCCTATAGACAGCAGGTGAAAGGAAAGAAGCAGAGTACTAAC
>ML833736.1:41359-58785 GCA_009831015.1 Picea engelmannii
GCTAGGCTAGGTAGAGTAGGCTAGGCTAGGTTAGGATAGGATAGAGTAGGCTAGGCTAGGCTAGGCTATGTAGAGGAGTCTAGGCTAGGCTAGGCTAGGTAGAGTAGGTTAGGTAGAGTAGGCTCGTCTAGGCTAGGCTAGGCTAGGATAGAGTAGTCTAGGCTAGGATAGAGTACGCTAGGCTAGGTAGAGTAGTCTAGGCTAAGCGAAGCAAAGCTAGGCTTAGCTAGGCTAAGCTAAGCTAAGCTAAGCTAGGCAAAGCTAGGCTAGGCTAAGCTAGGCTAAGCTAGGCTAGGCTAAGCTAGGCTAAGCTAAGCTAAGCTAGGCTAGGCTAGGCTATGCTAGGCGAGGCAAAGCTAGGCTAAGCTAAGCTAGGATAATCTAAGCTAAGCTAAGCTAGGTTAAGCTAGGCTAGGCTAGGCTAGGGTAAGCTAGGCTAGGGTAAGCTAGGCTAGGCTAAGCTAGGCTAAGCTAAGCTAGGCTAGACAAAGTTAGGCTAGACAAAGCTAGGCTAAGCTAGGCTAAGCTAAGCTAGGCTAGGCTAGGCTAAGCTAAGCTAGACTAAGCTAATCTAGGCTAGGCAAAGCTAGGCTAAGCTAGGCTAAGCAAAGCTAGGCTAAGCTAGGCTAGGCTAAGCTAAGCTAGGCTAGGCTAGGCTAGGCTAAGCTACGCGAGGCAAAGCTAGTCTAAGCTAGGATAATCTTGGCTAAGCTACGCTAGGCTAAGCTAGGCCAGGCTAGGCTAAGCTAAGCTAGGCTAGGCTATTTTAAGCTAGGCTAGGCTATGCTAAACTAGGCTAGGTAAAGCTAGGCTAAGCTAAGCTAAGCTAGGCTAAGCTAGTCTAGGCTAAGCTATGCTAAGCTAGGCTAGGCTAGGCTAAGCTGGGTGAGGCAAAGCAAGGCTAAGTTAAGCGAAGCTAAGATACGCTAGGCTAAGCTAGGCCAGGTTAGGCTAGGCTAAGCTAGGCTAGGATAGGCTAAGCTAGGCTAGTCTAAGCTAGGCAAAGCTAGGATAGACAAAGCTAGGCTAAGCTAAGCGAAGCAAAGCCAGGCTTAGCTAGGCGAGGCTAAGCTAGCCTAAGCTACGCTAGGCTAAGATAGGTTGAGCTATGTTGAGCTAGACTAAGCTAGGTAGAGTAGGCTAGGCTAGGCTAGGAGAGAGTAGGCTAGGCTAGGTAGAATAGGCAAGGCTAGGCTAGGCTAGGATAGAGTTGTCTAGGCTAAGTAGAGTAGGCTAGGCTAAGTAGAGTAGGCTAGGCTAGGCTAGGCTAGGTAGAGTAGGCTAGAGTAGGTTAGGCTAGGTAGAGTAGGCTAGGCTCGGCTAAGATAGGATAGAGTAGGGTAGGAGTAGGCTAGGCTAGGTAGAGTAGGCTATGCTAGGCTAGGATAGGATAGAGTAAACTAAGCTAGGTAGAGTAGGGTAGGGTAGGCTAGGCTAGGTAGAGTAGGCTCGGCTAGGCTAGGCTAGGTAGAGTAAGCCAGGCTAGGCTAGGCTATGATAGAGTAGGCTACGTAGAGTAGGCTAGGCTAGGCTAGTTTAGGTATAGTAGGCTATGCTAGGTAGAATATGCTAGGTAGAGTAGTTTAGGCTAGGTAGAGTAGGCTAGGCTAGGCTAGGCTAGGATAGAATAGGCTAGGTAGAGTAGGCTAGGCTAGGCTAGGCTAGGTAGAGTAGGCTAGGCCAGGCTAGGCTAGGCTAGGTTGGGCTAGGCTCGGCTAGGTAGAGTAGGCTAGGCTAGGCTAGGATAGGATAGAGTAGGCTTGGTAGAGTAGGCTAGGTAGAGTAGGTTAGACTAGGCTAGGCTAGGCTAGGATAGAGTAGGTCAGGTTAGGCTAGGCTAGGTAGAGTAGGCTAGGTAGAGTAGGCTAGAGTAGGTTAGGCTAGGTAGAGTAGGCTAGGCTAGGCTAAGATATGATAGAATAGGCTAGATAGAGTAGGCTTGGCTAGGCTAGGCTAGGTAGAGTAGGCTAGGCTAGGCTAGGCTAGGTAGAGTAGGATAGAGTAGGCTAGACTAGGTAGAGTAGGCTAGGCTAGGCTAGAATAAGATAGAGTAGGCTAGGCTTGGTAGTGTAGGCTAGGCTAAACAAAGCAAGGTAGAGTAGGCTAGGTTGGGTAGGCTCGGCTAGACTAGGCTAGGTAGAGTAGGCTATGTAGAGTAGCCTAGGCTAGGCTAGACTTGGTAGAGTGGGCTAGGCTAGGCTAGGCTAGGTAGAGTAGGCTAGGATAGGCTAGGCTAGGATAGATTAGGCTAGGTAGAGTAGGCTAGGTAGAGTAGGCTAGGATAAGCTAGGCTAGGATAGAGTAGACTATGAAGAGTAGGCTAGGTACAATAGGCTAGGTACAGTAGGCTAGGAAGAGTAGGCTAGGCTAGGCTAGGCTAGGTAGAGTAGGCTAGGCTAGAGTAGGCTAGGCTAGGAAGAGTAGGCTAGGCTAGGCTAGGATAGGATAGAGTAGGCTAGGCTAGGCTAGGTTAGGTAGAGTATGATAGGTAGAGTAGGCTAGGCTAGGCTAGGCTAGGTAGAGTAGGCTAGAGTAGGTTAGGCTAGAGTAGGTTAGGCTAGGTAGAGTAGGCTAGGCTAGGCTAAGATAGGATAGAGTAGGCTAGGTAGAGTAGGCTAGGGTAGGTTAGGCTAGGTAGAGTAGGCTAGGCTAGGCTAGGATAGGATGGAGTAGGCTAGGATAGGAAGAGTAGGGTAGAGTAGACTAAGCTAGGTATAGTAAGCTAGGATAGAATAGAGTAGGCTAGGCTAGGCTAGGTAGAGTAGGCTAGGTAGAGTAGGCTAGACTATGCTAGGCTAGGTAGGCTAGGCTAGGCTAGGCTAGATAGAGTAGGCTAGGAAGAGTAAGGTAGGCTAGGCTAGGTAGACTAGGCTAGGCTAGGTAGGCTAGGTAGAGTAGGCTAGAGTAGGCTAGGCTAGGCTAGGATATGATAGAGTAACCTAGGCTAGGCTAGGCTAGGTAGAGTAGGCTCGTCTGGGCTAGGATAGGCTAGGCTAGGCTAAGCTAAGCTAGGCTAGGCTAGGCTAAGCTAGGTTAGGCTAGGCTAGGCTAAGCTAGGCGAGGCAAAGCTAGGCTAAGCTAAGCAAGGATAATCTTGGCTAAGCTACGCCAGGCTAAGCTAGGCCAGGCTAGGCTAGGCTAAGCTAGGCTAGGCTATGCTAAGCTAGGTTAGGCTATTCTAAGCTAGGCTAGGTAAAGCTAGGCTAAGCTAAGCTAAGCTAGGCTAAGCTAGGCTAGGCTAAGCTACGCTAAGCTAGGCTAGGCTAGGCTAAGCTAGGTGAGGCAAAGCAAGGCTAAGCTAAGCGAAGCTAAGATACACTAGGCTAAGCTAGGCCAGGTTAGGATAGGCTAAGCTAGGCTAGGATAGGCTAAGCTAGGCTAGTCTAAGCTAGGCAAAGCTAGGATAAACAAAGCTAGGCTAAGCTAAGCGAAGCAAAGCTAGGCTTAGCTAAGCGAGGCTAAGCTAGCCTAAGCTACACTAGGCTAAGCTAGGCTGAGCTATGTTGAGCTAGGCTAAGCTAGGTAGAGTAGGCTAGGCTAGGCTAGGAGAGAGTAGGCTAGGCTAGGTAGAATAGGCAAGGCTAGGCTAGGCTAGGATAGAGTTGTCTAGGCTAAGTAGAGTAGGCTAGGCTAGGCTAGGCTAGGTAGAGTAGGCTAGAGTAGGTTAGGCTAGGTAGAGTAGGCTAGGCTCGACTAAGATAGGATAGAGTAGGGTAGGAGTAGGATAGGCTAGGTAGAGTAGGCTAGGATAGGATAGAGTAGGCTAAGCTAGGTAGAGTAGGCTAGGCTAGGCTAGGCTAGGCTAGGTAGAGTAGGCTAGGCTAGGCTAGGCTAGGTAGATTAAGCCAGGCTAGGCTAGGCTATGATAGAGTAGGCTACGTAGAGTAGGCTAGGCTAGGCTAGTTTAGGTATAGTAGGATATGCTAGGTAGAATAGGCTAGGTAGAGTAGTTTAGGTAGAGTAGTTTAGGTTAATTAGAGTAGGCTAGGCTAGGCTAGGCTAGGATAGAATAGGCTAGGTAGAGTAGGCTAGGCTAGGCTAGGCTAGGTAGAGTAGGCTAGGTAGAGTAGGTAGAGTAGGCTAGGCCAGGCTAGGCTAGGCTAGGTTGGGCTAGGCTCGGCTAGGTAGAGTAGGCTAGGCTAGGATAGGATAGAGTAGGCTAGGCTAGCCTAGGCTTCGTAGAGTAGGCTAGGTAGAGTAGGTTAGGCTAGGTAGAGTAGGCTAGGCTAGGCTAGGCTAGGATAGAGTAGGCTAGGTAAGGCTAGGCTAGGTAGAGTAGGCTAGAGTAGATTAGGCTAGGTAGAGTAGGCTAGGCTAGGCTAAGACATGATAGAATAGGCTAGATAGAGTAGGCTTGGCTAGGCTAGGCTAGGTAGAGTAGGCTAGGCTAGGCTAGGCTAGGTAGAGTAGGCTAGAGTAGGCTAGACTAGGTAGAGTAGGCTAGGCTAGGCTAGAATATGATAGAGTAGGCTAGGCTTGGTAGAGTAGGCTAGGCTAAGCAAGGCAAGGTAGAGTAGGCTAGGTAGGGTAGGCTCAGCTAGGCTAGGCTAGGTAGAGTAGGATACGTAGAGTAGCCTAGGCTAGGCTAGAATTGGTAGAGTGGGCTAGGCTAGGATAGGCTAGGTAGAGTAGGCTAGGATAGGCTAGGTTAGGATAGAGTAGGCTAGGATAGGCTAGGCTAGGAGAGAGTAGGCTATGAAGAGTAGGCTAGGTACAGTAGGCTAGGAAGAGTAGGCTAGGCTAGGCTAGGCTAGGTAGAGTAGGCTAGGCTAGAGTAGGCTAGGCTAGGAAGAGTAGGCTAGGATAGGCTAGGATAGGATAGAGTAGGCTAGGCTAGGCTAGGTTAGGTAGAGTATGATAGGTAGAGTAGTCTAGGCTAGGCTAGGCTAGGTAGAGTAGGCTAGAGTAGGTTAGGCTAGAGTAGGTTAGGCTAGGTAGAGTAGGCTAGGCTAGGCTAAGATAGGATAGAGTAGGCTAGGTAGAGTAGGCTAGGGTAAGTTAGGCTAGGTAGAGTAGGCTAGGCTAGGCTAGGATAGGATGGAGTAGACTAGGCTAGGAAGAGTAGGGTAGAGTAGGCTAAGCTAGGTATAGTAAGCTAGGATAGAATAGAGTAGGCTAGGCTAGGCTAGGTAGAGTAGGCTAGACTATGCTAGGCTAGGTAGGCTGGGCTAGGCTAGGCTATGTAGAGTAGGCTCGGAAGAGTAAGGTAGGCTAGGCTAGGTAGGCTAGGCTAGGCTAGGTAGAGTAGGCTAGAGTAGGCTAGTCTAGGTAGAGTAGGCTAGGATATGATAGAGTAGCCTAGGCTAGGCTAGGTTAGGCTAGGATATGATAGAGTAGTCTAGTCTAGGCTAGGCTAGGTAGAGTAGGCTAGGCTAGGTAGAGTAGGCTCGTCTAGGCTAGGCTAGGTAGAGTAGGCTAGGGTAGGATAGAGTAGTCTAGGCTAGGATAGAGTACGCTAGGCTAGGTAGAGTAGTCTAGGCTACGTAGAGAAGGCTAGGCTAACCGAAACAAAGCTAGGCTTAGCTAGGCTAAGCTAAGCTAAGCTAAGCTAGGTAAAGCCAGGCTAAGCTAGGGCTAGGCTAAGCTAAGCTAGGCTAAGCTAGGCTAGGCTAAGCTAAGCTAAACTAGGCTAGGATAGGCTAAGCTAGGCGAGGCAAAGCTAGGCTAAGCTAAGCGAAGATAACCTAGGATAATCTAAACTAAGCTAAGCTAAGCTAAGTTAGGCTAGGCTAAGCTAAGCTAGGCTAAGCAAGGCTAGGCTAAGCTAGGCTAGGCAAGGATAGGCTAGGCGAAGCTATGCTAAGCTAGGCTAAGAAAGGCTAGGCTAAGAAAAACTAAGCTAGGCTAGGCTAAGCTAGGCTAAGCTAAGCTAGGCTAGGTAAGGCTAGGCTAGGCAAAGCTAGGCAAAGCTAGGCTAGGCTAGGCTAGGCTAGGCTATGCTAAGCAAAGCTAGGCAAAGCTAGGCAAAGCTAAGCTAGGCGAAGCTAAGCTAAGATAAGCTAGGCTAAGCTAAGTTAGGCTAAGCTAGGCTAGGCTAGGCTAGGCTAGGTTTGGCTAGGCTAAGCTAGGATAAGCTAAGCTAGGATAGGCAAAGCTAGACTTAGAGTAGGCTAGGATAGGCTAGGCTAGGTAGAGTAGTCTAGGCTAGGCTAGGCTAGATTAGGTAGAGTAGGCTAGGCTAGGTAGAGTAGGCTAGTCTAGGTAGAGTAGGCTAAAGTAGGCTAGGCTAGGCTAGGATAGGATAGAGTAGGCTAGGTAGAGTAGGCTAAGCTAGGCTAGGTAGAGTATATTAGGCTAGGTAGAGTAGGCTAGGCTAGGCTAGGCTAGGATAGAGTAGGCTAGGCTAGGTTAGGTAGAGTAGGTTAGGCTCTGCTAGGCTAGGTTAGGCTAGTCTAGGTTTGGCTAGGTAGAGTAGGCAAGGCTAGGCTAGTATAAGATAGAGTAGGCTAGGTTGAGTAGGCTAGGCTAGACTAGGTTAGGTAGAGTAAGCTAGGCTAGGCTAGGCTAGGTAGAGTAGGTTAGTTAGAGTAGGTTAGTGTAGGCTAGGCTAGGTAGAGTAGGCTAGGCTAGCCTAGGATAGGATAGAGTAGTCTAGGTAGAGTAGGCTAGGCTAGGTAGAGTAGGCTAGGTAGAGTAGGCTAGGCTAGGCTAGCATAGGATAGAGTAGGATAGGTAGAGTAGGCCAGGCTAGGCTAGGCTAGGTAGAGTAGGCTAGGCTAGGTTATTCTAGGTAGAGTGGGCTAGGTAGAGTAGGCTAGGCTAGGTAAAGTAGGCTAGGCTAGGCTAGGATAGGATAAAGTAGGCTAGTTAGACTAGGCTAGGCTAAGATAGGCTAGGGTAGGTAGAGTAGGCTAGGCTAGGCTAGGTAGAGTAGAATAGGTAGAGTTGGCTAGAGTAGGCTAGGCTAGGATAGGATAGGATAGAGTAGGCTAGGCTAGGCTAGGATATGATAGAGTAGTGTTAGCGATATTTCTTGTAAGGGGGGCTAGAACGCAAAAGAATGGGTTAAAACCCACTTGTCCAAAGTTTTGGATGATAATGCGCCGAAGGTAAGTCACGAGCAAGTTCGAGCGGCAGAGATTCACGCGCCTGGATCAATGGCGCATATTGGAATCCGGACCCCCCTTGCCTTTCTACCTTTAAGCGGGGGTGGGGGGGGGTCCGGAATCGGGGGCGCACCTTTCCAACGGCCCAGATCAGCGCGCCCGGGTCAACAGTGATGAAGACAATTCCGGACCCCCCCTGCCTTTCTACCTTTAAGCGGAGGGGGGGGGTTCGGAATCGCGAATGCAGCTTTCCGACGGTCGAGATCTCAACGCCCGGATCAATGACGCTCATGCACTTCTGTCATTCTTTGCTGCTTTATGTTTAGCCTGCGTGGGCCCTTCTCCCAACATGTCATCTTCCTTCCCACCTTTCTCCTGCTGCCATGTGTCCTGCTCCTTTCCACGTCAGCCTCTCGCCAAAAGAGAAAGTCCATGATCCCTCGTCTTCCTCCCCTTCCTCTTGTTTTCTTCAACCATGTTCCCTCCTCTATCGCTCTTCCCGCACCACTCCATTTCCTTCACGCCCTCATAGTCCGACGCTACCACTCTTTTCATGCGCCCCATCCTTCACGCTGGCCTCCACGCCCATTTGTCAAAGTCATTCAGTTATTCCAGGTGGCAGTGCGAGGAGTCTTCCATATCCCAAAATGCTGAGTTGGCTAGGTTGTCCTCAATCCCAAGAAGCAGTTATTGAAGCAGTTGGTGGTGGTTAGACATCGTCTCCGCCATAATGGGAAGTCCAGAAACGAATTAAAGGCACGTCGATTCGCCGATAAAACTGTCAGAAGATCGATTGCATCTTCCATAAGTTGCACGACCATTCAAAGATTACGGTTGCAGAGTGTCAGGAGCCATGCAGACGCAAAGCCTTCAATGCAGTATCTTGGTTCCGCTGTTGTTGTTGTTTTGAGTATATGTAGGCATTTTTGTCATTTTTGTATGGATCGATGGTAGAGCTAAGCTCCCGACTGTAAAGTTTCAACAAACATTCTGGTTTCCTGGTTATGCCTCTGTGTTTGAGACTTCTTGGTTTATGACAAATAGTTCTCATTTTTCTATTTGTGTTTCATCTTATGCTAGAGAGTTCACAGTCGAAGGATTCACGTGGATTAGTGCAATCTTGTTACGATAAAGGATTTGTTGTGACATTGTTGTGTTCTCTGGTTTTTGTGTTTGAATGTGAAAGGATCTTATGTTCGAATTCTTTCTTCTCCAGTCTGTTACAAACCAGATGTTTATGATAGACCCTCGCACTCTTCTCATGCAAGTTTTCCCCCTACTCACCTGTTACTACGACTCATTGTTTGAAGTTTATCAAGACCTCACTCGTCCATGCTTGCCTGGCCTAGTTTCTGAGTTGAGACGATATCGTTCTGAGTTTTACTCCATTTGATCACCCCTTTAAAAAAATTGTGACATTAAACTAATGGGCGTCGAGCTCTGCTCCTGCAAGCAATCCAGGAGTGACTTCCGTCGCCAACATTTATGGCGTTGTTTCCGGGGACAAAGTTGAATATTTTCCCCGGATTTGAATGACAAATATTAGACTGATTCTGAAGGTGCATAAGATATCAGAACTTAAAGATTGCTACTGTGCACTTGGTGACTCCATTGTGATGAATCCGCTGGGGATAACCTGTTCTATCAATTGTGTCTTCGAGAGGTAGACACACGAGGTATAATCCACACTTGCCTTTAGCTACACCAGAAGCGGACTCGAAAGAGGTACGCAGGAAGGGAAATAGCTCTGCAAAAGAAGTTTCCATCGCCGAGATAGGTAATGCGCCTTCCCCTTCTGTGAGAACTCCATTTTCTTATTCTCAGCTTCCTAGTCATCCTTCCTCTGAGGTTTCTCATTTTCTGAACTTCGGGAGTGTTCCTGCTGAGTTTTCTCCTCCTGGTCTAGTGTCAGAAGGAGAGATCCTTGTCACTCCCCCCTCCCTAGAAGTTGTGCCTCAACACAGACCTCAAACCTCTGAAGGTCTCACCACCCCTCCTCTTATTGATACTACTACACGGAGAGAAGCATCTGCACATTCAGGTCCCTTAGCCCTCTCTCTATTTTCTCCGTTGTCTCCTCCAAGAAGCTCTTCTCTGACATCTCCCGTCCATACTCCTTCTCCTCCAAGTTCTCCTCTACCTAATATTCCCATGGCTGGTGCTAATCCTCCTCCGACTAGAATGGATGCCATAGTCGCTGCTAGATATGATCCTTTAATCCTACCCCATCCTATGAATCCTCTCCCTGCTGGAGACTATTTGAAATACATGCCTAAGTTCACTGGGGAAGGGGACATAACTGCAGAAGAGCACCTGGATGCTTTCTACAATTATGCAGACAATCTGAACATTGAAAATGAAGACGTCTGGATGAGAGTCTTTGTTCAAAGCTTGGATGGTGAAGTTAGGAAGTGGTTCAGGGGATTGGCCCCTGGATCTATTGCTGGAATTGAATCCCTAGATATTGTTTTCCTAAGGCAGTGGGGGGATAGAAAATATTACATATATTACATGACAGAGTTTGGGTCTCTGAAGAAGCAGGAAGGAGAGTCAGTCTCTGACTTCTCCAAAAGATTCAATAAGATGTATAACAAGATTCCTGCAGAGGTAAAGCCCTCTGAATCCTCTGCTCAGATCTCCTATGATGGTGCATTTGACCCTGATTTCTGTCTTTTATTAAGATAAAGAAGAGCCACCTGTTTAGATCATATGAAAGATGCAGATATAGAGGTGGAATCTAAGATATTAGCAGCTGACAAATTGAGGAACAAGGCTGACGCAGACAGAAGAAAGGGAAAATCAGAAGCCTCAACTTCCGGCCCATCACTGCCCAACCCTCAAGTAAGTGAGCTGACCCAGGTGATGAACTTTCTAAAAGAAGAGGTGGAGAGACTGAAGGTAGAGAGGAGGCAAGCATATAAGGGCCCTCAGAGCACTGAGAATAGGGGAGGTTTCAAAAGGTCAAATAATGTTATCCCTCCGACTATGCATAGAGAGAAGGGAAGAGACAATGAAGACTAGAGAATTTAGGCTCCCTTCCAGAACAATTTTGTGGCCGATGAAGATGAAGGGGAAACAGGAGAGCCTGAGCCTAAAATCCACTCTGTAGAAGTCACTCCTCCTTTCCCTCATCTGAGTCAGTCAGCATACGAGGAGTCTCTCATGAACAATCAGCTAAATGAATTAAGCACAGGAGACAAAGGCAGTGGCGGCCGAGGCAGGTGTAACCTGAGATCCGAAAAAAGGGCAGCAACATCTGATGTCCCGGAGCCGTCCACTAGAACAAAGAAGCCTGCTAATGAGGCAGCTGACAATCACAGAGTTAAGAAGGCCCAACCCCACTCTTCCATTGTCCAAAACCATGTTCCTGAAATTAGAGAAATTCCAAAGCTTACATCTTCTTTTAATTTCGAACATGAGATTCAGAAGATTAGAATCCCTGTGCCCCTCACCGAGCTAATCAAGCATGGTGAATTCAAAAAGCGCTTCTCTGACCTCTTGAAATCTGAAGCCTCATTCTCTTCCACAGACTTCATAAACCTCCAAGATGAAAAACCAGCATTTGTCCTAGGCCCCATGGTAGAAGATAGAGATGACTCATCCCCTCCCTTCTACACCTCCCTGAACATACATGAAAAAGTGTTGCACAACTGTCTGATGGATTCAGGGGCCTCTCACAACCTCATGCCCAAAGCCGTCATGGAATAATTAGGACTGGAAGTCACCCGAGCTTATCATGACCTCTATTCTTTTGACTCTAGGAGAGTGCAATGTTTGGGAGTCATCAAAGACCTAGTAGTCTCTCTGTTTCAGCTGCCCATGAAGAGTATGGTCATGGATATCGTGGTAGCTGATGTTCCCCCCAAGTTTGGCATGTTGTTGTCAAGGTCTTGGATTAAGAGACTTGGAGGGACATTACAGATGGAACTTACATATGCCATCATCCCAGTCTTTGGAGGGGAACATAGGAGATTGTACAGAGAAGCCCAACTAGCCTACATTGTCAGTGATGAAGCAAACCCCACTAATCACCCCATCTTTGCACTTGACATTGGATTAGGGTCTATCTTGTTACAAGTCACTGAGACTCTTGAGGCCCCTTTGCAAATAAGAAAGAAACCCATTCTTAATTAGGGAATGCCTCCTCCAACCACCTCTGTTTGGAAGATGTTCTTTGATGGAGCTTCTTCCAGTATTGGTGCAGGTGCCGGAGTGGTATTCAGATCCCCTTCTCAAGAGACCATATCTCTATCATACAAGCTGGAATTTGAAGTCACCAACAACATGGCAGAGTATGAAGCTCTGGTTCTGGGATTAAGAGCTGTAAAGGAGATGGGAATCATGGAGATGGCTGTATTTGGAGATGCAGAATTGATTGTCCAGCAGGTCAAAAACATCTATCAGGCCAAGCATCCTCGACTCAAGAATTATAGAAACGAGGTATGGGACCTAGTTGATAATTATTTCCTGGCTTTCAAAATCTCTTTCATTCCGAGGGAAGAAAATGCTCCAGCCGACTTTCTAGCCTTTTCAGCTAGTTTGTTCGAAGTTCCTGCACTGCCCACTGTCAAATCTGATGTCGAAATAAGATACAAACCCTCCGTACCAGACAATGTTAGACATTGGAAGGTATTTGAAGATGATCAGGAGATCGAAAAGTTCCTCCAGTCCATTGATGACTTTTTTGCGTCACACATAGATGAGGATCCTGACGTGGAAGGTGATAATCACCCTGAGGAGTTGATGAATGAAATTGATGACCACCAGATTATACAGCTACCGAGCAATCATATACCAAGAGGTCTGATCCCATTAGAAAGGTTGTTTGATGGGAATGATGTGGCAGTAAGGGGGAGAGTCTCAGGTGATGATGCTGATACAGTTGAATGCAACATAGGCACACCAGAGGAGCCCAAGTTTGTTAAGCTGTCAAAGAGTCTGACTGAGGAGCAGAGGGCCGAATATACTAAGTTGCTGAGGGAGTTTGCTGATTTGTTCGCGTGGACCTACGAAGACCTCAAGACATATGACACATCAATCATTGAGCACAAGATCCCACTGAAAGAAGAGGCTAAGCCATTCAAGCAGAAGTTGAGAAAGATAAATCCCATGTTGTTGCCTGTCATGGAGAGGGAAGTGAAGAAGCGGCTAGATGCCCAAATCATTGTCCCCTTGAGATACTCCGAATGGGTGGCCAATTTGGTCCCAGTAAGAAAGAAAAGTGGCAAAATCAGACTCTGTGTTGATTTCAGAAACCTGAACAGGAGCTCAAGGAAGGATAATTATCCCCTGCCCAACATGGAGCAAATATTGCAGAAGGTCACTGGTGCTTCCAGAATATCCATGATTGATGGTTTCTCTGGCTACAATCAGATATCAGTCATGCCTGAGGACAGAGAAAAGACAACTTTCACCACTCCTTGGGGGACATTCATGTATGCCAAAATGCCTTTCGGATTAATGAATGCAGGAGCAACATTTCAGCGAGCCATGGACATAACCTTCATTGGAGAAAAGGATAAATTTGTGGTGATTTACCTAGATGACATAACAGTCTTTTCCAAGACCGATAAAGAGCACCACCAGCACTTGAAGAAGGTTTTCCAAAAGTGTCGCAGGTTTGGCCTTTCCTTGAATCCTAAGAAATCATTGTTTGCTATGCAAGAAGGGAAGCTATTAGGCCATATAGTATCAGCAGAGGGAGTGAGGATTGACCCTGACAGGGTAGAAGCAATTCAGGCCCTGTCACTTCCTAGATCTAAGAAGGAAGTTCAGGCATTTTTGGGAAGGATCAATTTTCTGAGGAGATTTGTCTCAAATTTTGCTGAGTTGGTGAAACACATCATACCCATGCTCAGAAAGGGGAATGAAGTGAAATGGACTGCTCAACCCAGAGAGTCTTTTGTCCAAATAAAGAAGGCGTTGACTGAAGCACCTGTTCTAGTCAGTCCCGATTATTCCAAATACTTTCTGATATTTTCTTTTGCTTCCTGTGATACAATAGCAACRGTCTTACTGCAGAAAAATGACCAAGGGCAAGAACAKCCTATTGCCTTCTTTAGTAAGGTGTTGAGAGACATAGAACTCCGATATGAGATCATGGAGAAGCAGGCTTATGCCTTGGTGAAATATCTCAAAGCTTTCAGAGTCTATGTCTTGCATTCAAAGATCATTGCATATGTCCCTTCAGCTTCTGTGAAGGACATTCTCATATAGCTTGACATAGATGGAAGAAGAGGTAAATGAATCGCCAAGATCCTAAAGTTTGATATGGAGATTAAGCCCACCAAGCTGATAAAGGGGCAGGGTTTAGCCAAGTTGCTGGCTGAATCAAATTGCAAGGCCTTGGGAAATAATTTCATCAATGAGCAAGCTGATTCATCCAACAGGGGTTCCCAAAGCACTGTACCACTAGCAACATGCCCCTGGTACAAAGATATCTTGTACTTTTTGCAAGAGTTGAGGCCTCCTGATGGGATGGAGAAAAGCAAGGCAAGAGCTTTAAAGCTCAAGGCTGTCAGGTATTACCTCATAAACCAAGCATTGTATTGGAAAGACCCCCATGGGGTATTACTGAGATGTCTGGACCCACAGTAGGCCCAGCAGGTTATGTTTTATTTCCATAGCGGTCTCTGTGGAGGTCATCATTTCTGGAAGACCACAACTCACAATATCCTCCGAGCTGGATATTACTGGCCCACCTTATTTCCTAACATCTGCAGGGAAATTAGAGCTTGCATCAAATGCTAGAAATTCTCAGGGAAGCAGCAGCTCAAATCCCTGCCATTAAAGACAGTAGTAGTTTCAGAACGCTTTCAGCAGTGGGGCTGGATTTTATTGGAGAAATTCACCCTCCCTCAAGTAGCCAACACAGATGGATTCTGACTGCAACCGACTACTTCACCAAATGGATAGAAGTTGTCCCCACCAGAAGCACTTCTGACAAGGTCATTATCAGCTTCCTTGAAGATATCATATCCAGATTCGGTTGCCCCAGCAGAATCGTTACTGATAATGCCTCCCCCTTTCGGTCTGAGCCTCTGGTCAAATTCTGTGAACAGTTCCAGATTGCTCTGATTCACTCCACTCCCTACTATCCTCAAGGAAATGGACTGGAAGAGTCCTCCAATAAGAGCCTAATCAAGCTTATCAAGAAGCTACTGGAGGACAATAAAAGGGCCTGGGACTCAAAGCTCAAGTTTTCTCTTTAGGCTGATCGGGTGACAACAAAGAAATCGCTGGGCATCTCACCCTTCCAACTGGTTTATGGGATATAGGTCGTTTTCCCCACTCAGCTCGCCTTACCTGTGGAAAATCTCCTCTAGGACTTTGAGGGGGAACCTAACCATGTACTCAAAAGAATTCATCAAATGGTGGAAGTACAACAGATCAGAGAACAGGTCTTGGACAGAGCTTACAATCATCAGTAGAAGATCAAGAAGGCCTTTGATAGGAAGAGCAGAAAGAAGGAATTTGAGCAGGGTGATCTGGTGCTCAAATGGGATGCACCCAGGCAGGAAAAGGGAAAACACAGTAAATTTGATGCCCTCTGGTTTGGGCCTTTCAAGATCCTTGAAGTATTTTCAAACAACACTTACAGGTTGCAGGATCTGGAAGGCCATGAAGCTTTTAGTGGCCCAGTCAATGGGCATTTCTTAAAAAAATGTTTTCTGTGAGCCGCAGTCGGCTCTTTTTGTTTTGTTTTGTAAATATTGTTTTTGTTTTTGTTTTTCGGACTAATAAATGACTCCATAGCCCAACAACAAAGGCACTAAGTCTACAAAAGAGTTCTTAGAGCATCACAGGGATGACTCTATCCCCCATGGAGCCAAATGTTAGCGATATTTCTTGTAAGGGGGGCTAGAACGCAAAAGAATGGGTTAAAACCCACTTGTCCAAAGTTTCAGATGATAATGCGCCCAAGGTAAGTCACGAGCAAGTTTGAGCGGCAGAGATTCACGCACTCGGATCAATGGTGCATATTGGATTCTGGACCCCCCTTGCCTTTCTACCTTTAAACGGGGGGGGGGGTCCGGAATCGGGGGCACACCTTTCCAATGGCCCGGATCAGTGCGCTCGGATCAACGGCGATGAAGACAATTCCGGACCCCCCTGCCTTTCTACCTTTAAGTGGAGGGGGGGGGGTCCAGTATCGTGAATGCAGCTTTTCGACGGTGGAGATCTCAACACTCGGATCAATGGCACTCATGCACTCCTGTCATTCTCAGTTGCTCTGTGTTTAGCCTACGTGGGCCCTTCTCCCAACATGTCATCTTCCTTCCCACCTTTCTCCTGCTGCCATGTGTCCTGCTCCTTTCCACATCAGCCTCTCGCCAAAAGAGCAAGTCCATGATCCCTCGTCTTCCTCCCCTTTCGCCTGTTTTCTTCAACCATGTGCCCTCCTCTGTCGCTCTTCCCACACCACTCCATTTCCTTCACGCCCTCATAGTCTGACGCTACCACTCCTGTCATGCGCCCCATCCTTTGCGCTGGCCTCCACGCCCATTTGTCAAAGTCATTCAGTTATTCCAGGTGGCAGCGCGAGGAGTCTTCCATATCCCAAAATGCTGAGTTGGCCAGGTCGTCCTCAATCCCAAGAAGCAGTTATTGAAGCGGTTGGTGGTGGTTAGACATCGTCTCCGCCATAATGGGAAGTCCGGCAACGAATTAATGGCACGTCGATTCGCCGATAAAACTGTCAGAAGATCGATCGCGTCTGCCATAAGTTGCATGACCATTCAAAGATTATGGCTGCAGAGTGTCAGGAGCCATGCAGATGCAAAGCCTTCAATGCAGTATCTTGGTTCCGTTGTTGTTGTTGTTTTGAGTATATGTAGGCATTTTTGCCATTTTTGTATGGATCGATGGTAGAGCTAAGCTCCCGACTGTAAAGTTTCAGCAAACATTCTGGTTTCCTGGTTATGCCTCTGTGTTTGAGACTTCTTGGTTTATGACAAACAGTTCTCCTTTTTTCATCTGTGTTTCATCTTATGCTAGAGAGTTCACAGTCGAAGGATTCGCGTGGATTAGTGCAATCTTGTTACGATAAAGGATTTGTTGTGACATTGTTGTGTTCTCTTGTTTTTGTGTTTGAATGTGAAAGGATCTTGCGTTCGAATGCTTTCTTCTCCAGTCTATTACAAACCGGATGTTTATGATAGACCCTCACACTCTTCTCATGCAAGTCTTCCCCCTACTCACCCGTTACTACGACTCACTGTTCGAAGTTTATCAAGACCTCACTCGTCCATGCGTGCCTGGCCTAGTTTCTGAGTTGAGACGATATCGTTATGAGTTTTCCTCCATTTGATCACCCCTTTAAACAAATCATGACATTAAACTGATGGGCGTCGGGCTCTGCTCCTACAAGCAATCCAGGAGTGACTTCCGTCGCCAACAAGTAGGCTAGGTAAGTTAAGCTAGGCTAGGGTAGGTAGAGTAGGCTAGAGTAGCTTAGGCTAGACTAGGCTAACACAGGATAGAGTAAGCTAGGCTAGGCTAGGCTAGGTAGAGTAGGCTAGCCTAGGTAGAGTACGCTAGAGTAGGCTAGGCTAGGTAGAGTAGGCTAGGCTAGGCTAGGATAGAGTAGGGTAGGTAGAGTAGTCTATGCTAGGCTAGGCTATGCTAGGGTAGGTAGAGTAGGTTAGGCTAGGCTAGGCTAGGCTAGGTAGGCTAGGGTAGGTAGAGTAGGCTAGGCTAGGTTAGGATAGGATAGAGTAGGCTAGGCTAGGCTAGGTAGAGTAGGTTGGCTAGGCTTGGCTAGGTAGAGTAGGCTAGGGGGAGTAGGCTAGAGTAGGCTAGGCTAGGTAGAGTAGGCTAGGTTAGGCTAGGATATGAAAGAATAGGCTAGGCTAGGCTAGGCTAGGTAGAGTAGGCTAGAGTAGGCTAGGCTAGGTAGAGAAGGCTAGGCTAGACTAGGTTAGGATAGAGTAGGCTAGACTAGGCGAAGACAGGATAGAGTAGGCTAGGATAGGCTAGGGTAGGTAGAGTAGGCTAGGCTAGGCTAGGTAGAGAAGGTTAGAGTAGGCTAGGCTAGGTAGAGTAGGATAGGTACAGTAGGCTAGGCTAGGATAGAGTAGACTAGGCTAGGCTAGGATAGGTTAGGCTAGGTAGAGTAGGCTAGAGTAGGCTAGGCTAGGTAGAGTAGGCTAGGCTAGGAGAGGATAGGATAGAGTAGGCTAGGATAGGTTAGGCTAGGTAGAGTAGGCTATAGTAGGATAGGCTAGGTAGAGTAGGCTAGGCTAGGAGAGGATAGGATAGAGTAGGCTAGGTAGAGTAGGCTAGTCTAGGCTAGGTAGAGTAGGATAGGCTAGGATAGGTATAGTAGGCTAGAGTAGGCTAGGCTAGGTAGAGTAGGCTAGGCTACCCTAGGATAGGATA
>ML833737.1:0-15965 GCA_009831015.1 Picea engelmannii
GGCATTGATATCCATTAACACCACATTCCTTGCTAGCTTGTCACACTATGATATAAGTTTCATGTCACAGGAATAAATGTGATATTATTAATTTTGCAAGAAGTGATAAGTTTACAGTAAAAATGCATCTTAGTGAATTACAGGAATTGGAAAGTATATTCTTTTTATATATATTTGTAAAGGAATAGATCACTAATGATGTGGGAATTCCAAGATTTTACCTTCCAAGGTGAAAATATTAGTAATAAGTGATTTGCACCAAGATGTGATATTCTTGGGAATACCAAGAAAAGGTAGGGTTTTCTTTTCTGAGTTAAAGCATTGGGAGGTTTCTTGATAAAAAAGAAGAGAAACCAGTTGTTGGGAAATTCGTAGAAAAATCAAATTGTTCAAGGAAAAATAAGGGTGTAGAGGTGTTGGGTGAGTTATGAAGTACAAGCACAATAAACTCTTATAGAAAAACATAGAGATTACCCCCAAATTGAAGAAGGGAAAACAATGAATAAGAAATCAAGATTTAGTTGGGTTAAAATTTTAGAATCGTTAGAAATTCCTTTACAATACATAATCATCAAGGAAACTTGTCAGTCCAATATCCGAAATCCATTTCCACTATCAATAATTCTAAAAACATATATACATTAAAAACTTAATACAATGCAAACTCAAAATGAAAATATCGTGACCGATGAATATAGGCTTGATGACGATCATTGGTGACTGGCATCCCCTTCCTTCATTCACTTGCTAACCATTGAGACTTCCTTGGTACCTCCCAACCAACGCTAGGGGTACTCTTCTTCCCCCTTAGCCCCCCTAGCCTCAAATGGGCCACACACAAACAACCATAATCCTCTAGCTCTCAGCTTGCTTGGCAAGGTAGAGCCACCACTCTCTCTCAAGCTAGGTATCCCAAATCACAAGAAAAATCAGTCCAAATTTCTGCAACATTACATTACTCATAACCAGTGTGATCCATCTCTTAACTTAGCCCTTTGTTTTATAGAATTTTCTTAGTGACACCTTTCCATTTTCACATTTAATTCACTTTTTTAAATAATTAATTAGGAATTATCCCCCCATACACTTGTCACCCTTTCTCTTAGTTGCACAAGTAAATCCACAATTTATTTTAATTAAAATTCAATTTCCCTCACCCATCCTAAAAGAACTCCTAAAATCACTCCTAGTTGTCCCTTTATTCCCTTTATTTCCAATTAATTACTGACACCTTTCTAAAACTGAGTTGAGATAAAATATGATTGTTCTCTAGTTAGACTAGTGTTAACTAGACTCTAGATACCTTTCTATGCTTACAAATTCTTTTATGCTTTATTCCTTTCTTATTTTAAATTCTAATTTGGTATTTTCTGCACACATGTGTATTGTATTAATTCTTTGGATTTATTTCATATCTCTTAATTTCTTAAATTGATTTACCCTTTTTCCTATTTTATCTAATTTGCAATTTAGTTTTAGTAATCTCACTAAGATTTATACTTAGGATTAAATTCAAATAGGATTAGAATTGCACTTGGGGGTTTAAAATTAATAATTCCAATCCTTAATTAATTAATTAAATCCGACAATGTTTAAATATTTTACAATATGTAAAAACCAAATCGCTCAAGGTTTTCTAGTCCACCTAGGTTCATTGGCTCAAATTTATTTATCCGACGTTCCCTTCAAGATGCACTCCATTCTCTAAGGGTGCCACTTGCCTTTGATTCAAATTTTAATTATGTGACCTTCCCTTCAAGACGCACTCTATGCTCCAAGGGTCCACTCGCCCTTGAATGGTTTTGGTAGTTGTCCAACCCTTGGACTCAATACTCCATTTAGGTAACCTTGTGAGAGACTAAGGGCTTCTAAGGAATAAGTACTCTGCCTTATTGTGTGCCCCTTAGAAATATTCATGAACGACTATCTCAATCTGCTCGAACGTCATCACAGATATCTCAATCTAGGTAATCATTAACCTACATTTCAAGCCATGATGGTAGTGCTAGTAGGTTGTGACAGGGATGTTTCCACACCTCTGCCTTAATATATGGTTTCTGTGCATGGCCCCTTTACTCCTTATGTGAATTAGATTAGCAAGAAATCATCAGCCTACATCCATCAATGAAACACTGTCAATGATCCATAAACAACATCATGATATAATCGATCATATGTCACATATGAATAAATGAAATACTCAAACCAACACAATCCACTCCCTAACTCAATCTGGAGTCTAAGGAGGTCCATTGATTCCATCGGCATCCTTAATCCTTCAAGTGTCCTGCACACTTAGGGGAAACTGATCAATAGAATATGTCAATACATAGATATCAAAATCACATAAATCATAATCCATCAACATCATCCTAAGAATTCATAAGCAAAAAAAACAACCATATACTAAAACTGGATCACTTGAACGCAAGTGTCCTCAAAGAATAGTCAATAACATGTTCTCGAAACAGTGAGATGTTACATACATAAAGCATCAAAATCACCCCCTTCAGGTGTCACAAAATTGTATTAGCCAGGATAGACCAGGTTCATAGTATATAATTCTAACATACATAAACCATCAAAATCAACCTATTTGGGTATAAAAAAAACTATATTAGCCAAGATGGGACACTACATACTCGCCCTCTTGGCCTAAACTTGGCCCAAAGTTTAATTAAACAAAAAGGGAAATTCCAAACACATAGTAGATGCATCCTCCCATGTAGTAGCACTATGGTTGTATAGGTCACATTGGACCTTTACGTTTTCCACAATGTGACGCTTAAGTTATCGGGTACGATGGTCCAGTATAGAAATTGGTTTTTACTTCAGAGGCCCCTCATCTTTTACCTACAAATGATGACAATCTAAAATATGATAAGGATCATGCACATATTTATGCAATACTAAAACATGAAATACATCATGCATACAACTAAGAACTTCTAGCAGAGCAAGACGATATGCCACAGGTCCAATCTTTTCTAAGATCTCGAAAGGGCCAACAAATATACGAGATACTTTGGAACCTTTCCCACATCTAATATATCTTTTCCAAGATTTTACATGAAGGAAAACAAATCCCCCCACTTCATCACTATGATCATGTCTATGCATATAATCATAACTCTTATGTCTATAATGTGCGTCCCTCATTATTTTCCTTATATGAGATACCTGTTCCTCCATTTCTTGAAAAATTTCAATCCTACCAAGATTATGTCATCTAACCTATCCCAACTAAGGAGTGTTGTACAAGGTATTCCATATAATAACTCATAAGGGGCCATACCAAGAGAGCGGTGATAATTATTTTTATAGGAAAATTTCACTAAAGGAAGATAATATTCCCACTTATTTTTTTGATCCATCACATACATCCGACGCATATCATCTAAAAACTTGATTCACTCTCTTAGTTTGACCATCTCTTTCTGGATGATAAGTCATACTAAAGTTTATCTGGGTTTTAAGGGTTGCATGAAATCTAGTCCAAAATATTCATGTGAAGACATTTTCCCTATCCGATATGATTTTCTTAGGAAAAACACGAAGTATAACAATCTGCTTGATAAATTATTGTTCTATCTTAGACACTTTATAGGTATCTCTTACAGGTATAAAATGAGCACTTTTTGTGAGTTTGTCAACTACTACCAAAATTGAGTTATGTCTCCTAACTGTTTCAGGTAAGTCAACAACAAAATCCATAGATATGTCCTCCCACTTGGATTCTGGAATGGTGTGTGGTTGCAACAACCCTTCTGGATGACCATGCTCTACCTTAACTAGCTGGCACTCCAAACATTTTGCAACAAAAATAGCTACATCCTTCCAAATGACACTCCAAAAGAAGGTTTTCTTTATATATGCATACATATTTTTTATGCCATGATGAGCCATATAAAAAAAACGATGAGCTTCTTTCAGAATCATCTCATGTAACCCATCTCTATCATGAACTACAATTCTCTTCATGAATCTCACCATACCATCTCCATCACAATAACACCCCTCCATATTTCCTGGGTA
The DNA here is from genome assembly GCA_009831015.1 of Picea engelmannii. NCBI lineage: Eukaryota > Viridiplantae > Streptophyta > Pinopsida > Pinales > Pinaceae > Picea > Picea engelmannii. Next base: position 4,036 of record ML833737.1, read on the forward strand.
ATTATTTTTCTCTCCAAGGACAACTCTAACTTCCTTACACCAATCGTATTCATCTTGATCCCTTAAGATTCATTCTCACAAATCAACCTTCAAAGAAATGACATAAAATATGTGTGGTCTTCGATTGAGTGTATCAACCACTCTATTAAATTACCCTTGATGTAATTTATGTCAAAATCATACTCACTTAAGAGATATAACCATTTTCTTTGTCTAGCATTAAGATCACTTTGAGAAAATATATGTTACAATCCTCTATGATTTGTCTTTAATTCAAATTTACTACCCAACAAATAATGAATCCAAATCCACAAAGCATGAACTATGGTTGCTACTTCCAAATCATGAGTTGCATAGATTTCTTCATGAAACCTTACTTTATGATAGGCATAAGAAATCACTCTTCCATATTGAGATAGTACTGCACCCAATCCCTCCTTGTATGCATCAGTGCATACTATAAATGGCCTATCCATATCTGGTACCCTTAGTATTGGAGATGAATTCAAACATTGGTTGAGTTTGGAAAAACCTTGATCACACTCATTTGTCCAATTAAACTTTGCGCCCTTCCTCATAAAAGAAGTAATTGGGTTATATATTTTATAAAATCCCTCCACGAATCTTATATAGTACCCTGTCATACCCATGAAACTACGCACTTCATGTACATTAGAGGGTGTTGGCCATTCTGAAATTGCATCTATCTTTGATGGGTCTACAACTATGCTTTCACTAGAAATAATATGTCCAAGATAATGTATTTCTGATTGGAAGAAAGAACATTTGGACATTTTGGCATAGAGCTTATTTTCTCTCAAGCATTGAAAAACCAATATTAAGTGCTCCTCATGCGCTTCTAGAGCATTGGAATAAATTAAGATATAATCAAGGAACACTTGCACAAACGTGTCCAAGTGCCTACAAAATACACCATTCATCAGGCTCATAAATACACATGTAGGGTTAGATAACCCAAAAGGAACCACCACAAACTCGTAATGACCAAAACGAGTTCAAAGAGAAGTTTTAGGAATATCTTCTTCCTTAACTCTAAGATGGTGATACCCAGATAGAATATAAATCTTGGAAAACACTAAGGATCCATTCATTTGATCAAATAAATCATCAATGTGAGGTAAAGGACATTTATTTCTAATAGTTACTCAATTCAACTGTCTATAATTAGTACAAAGTTGAAGAGATCCATCCTTCTTCTTAACAAATATCACTGGAGCTCCCTAAGGTGAAACATTGGGTCTAATAATACCTTGATCTAATAATTATTGAATTTGCACCTGTAACTCTCTAATTTCAGGCACAAACATCTGGTAAGGAGCTCTAGATATTGGTTCAGTACTAGGCTTTAATTCAATGGAAAAGTCAAACTCATGCTTTGGAGGTAGACCAAACAACTCATTAGGAAAAACATCAGCAAATTCTGAAAGAACTCGATATTTCTCTAAGGATGAAAGATATCCATCATTTAAGGTCATCAAAGAATAAATTTTACATCCTTTTCTGAGACTATGTTTCAACTGCAATATTGAAATCAATCTCACCAAGCGGAGCAATGACTGTGTTTCAACCGACTCTGTTTCAACTACAATATTGAAATTAGGCAATGAATTTGTTTCAACTGCAATATTGAAACCAGTCTTAATGATTATTGAACTTGAATCATAGACATCCCAATTTCTACGCAGTAAAGAAAACAATAGAAAATAGTTTGGCATCGATTTGGAAATTTTAATAAAAGAAAGGATGGATTGTGATATTCCTTCTGAATTACAGTGGAATGAAATAGTAATATTGGGTAAAACTAAATGTAATTTTCCAAGTCATAGTAAATGACCATCCAGCTATCAATGTAGTATGGGTCCAAACATCATCTAATCATATTAAGACACTACCAAGGTTAAAGGGGTGAATATAAGGATAAAGATGCTGAAATATCTCAAGGATCCTCATTTTCTGAACTACTTTTCTCTATTTTTGTAAATTAGTTTCAAATATAATTTCATTGGTTTTTATAAATATTGTAACACATAATGTACAAAGGGTGGGAGAAAGTTTGACGAATTGAGTATTCTAAGAGTCTTTTCACTGTAATATATTCCTGGAGAATTAATAAAGTTGGATGATCCAAGGCTTATGGGATCTAGTCTTGCTTCAAAGATTCATGTGTCAGTGATTGTGTAGCATGTCCACTTCAGTGTATTTTCTTCTTTCAGTTTATTTCTCTCTTTCCATATCTGAATGATATTCAATTAAAATTTTGTTTCAAAATTCATCATGTTGATGCTCTGTCACATGGTGTTTTCTTCTACTAAAACAGTTTACGAAATTTCAAAATCTAATTTCTTATAGTGTTGATTTATGTTTTGTTTTCATCCTTTCTGCTACAATGACATTTAAATTAAACCAACACACATTTAGAGTCTATCTTTCCTTAGAAGTATTTTCCCATTAATTGATAGATTACCCACAATTCATAAGATTCAACCTTTTGACTCCATGCCCAAAGTATTTCTCACAAGCTTAAACATCAAATCCCATCCAAAAATTTATTCACAATCCCAGGACCTAACCTCAAGAAACAAAAATCAAATCATTCATTTTAGTCATTGATTTGGGAGAGATCCCTCTCTAAGACTAGAAGTGTTAGATTCCAGTTTCTAAAGTTGGTTTGTGGTTACCTATGGGCTTATTTTCTGTAACATCCCCGGCCTCACACTGATCATGACATGTCACTCCTGAGAAGATTTATGTAGCTCTGAAACTGTCTTTGTAACATTCCCACCCTTCAACAGGCTAGACCATGCTACTCATGAACACTCTTTCAAGCTCAGATACCAATTTGTAACGTCCGCGACCATTCATTCCGGGCCACGCTACACCGGAGAACACATATGTTCTCTGTGCAGAACGTACTGTAACATACTTAGCATCCTAACTAAGTTATGTCTCATATAATTTTCTAATTGCATGCAATTAAAACATATGCACACACAAAAATCTTGCGGAAGATTAATATATATAAAACGTGAACAGATAAATACGTTATGTCAATGCATGAATTCACACTGAAATAGTAGTAAACATATACATGCATCATATACGTGCAATACCCATAAGCATACAAACAACTATAATCACACATAGGATAAACCCATAAAAATAACACGTGAATAACAATGTAGCATGTAAATTAATCACGCAATTGACACTTATCTTTGTGAGAATATCACCAACTATGTGCAGACCTTCCACAAACCTCCCAGCCTTAGACCACACTATTCATCACTCTCAATAGTGAGTCACCCTCAATATGGGACTAAATTCCACCCGAGTAAAGGGGGTCCTAATAGGCTAAAGGCTCATGAACAACAGGAAAGACTCTGTCTCAAGTCCTCACTCAAATAACAACCTATAGTCCCTCATTCCCCACATGCTTGTCCCATCCAAGGAAGTGTTCCCCTTCTCTACTCAATAGTCCCTCGACTGCCCCACTTCCCTTCCAGGGATTCAACAACATGCCATATAGGAAGTCTCAGAGCCCTGCAGTTGTAGTTCAGCACCTTCGGGAAATCAATCCCCATCAATTCTCTCACCCAGAGAATTTTGCACGAGCCTGACAACCCGCCTCTTCAATATCCCATGGGGTTGACAACCCGCTTCTTCAATCCCACTCCCAAGCTAACAGTTACTCAACAGAAGGCTTTGGATACAAGTTCAGGTAAAGTCATGAAGATACAAATGATAGCTCAATGGTTGTCAATACTCCTGGATGATTGACTGTATATCTCAATTATGGATGAATCAGGGGAAAGATGATGGTTCGAATGATGGAGCGTTCCCCCAAAATTAACTAAGTCCAACAATATGTATGCATGCCCCAAAAATGACACTTTTCATGTTGGAAAGTACTTTGGCCCACTTGGCCCCAACTTAGCACTTAGGATAACATAATTATCCATACTTTATGATTTAAGAAATATTAATATAATATTCCTTAACTTAGCCCCTTCCCTTTCCCTAACTAGTGGAGTTTAGTCCCCCATCTCTCTTATTGTGTTCGGTCTACATGAAATGATGTATTTTATATTAAATATGAGATATGTACAAAAATAGGCACACTGGCCTTTAACATCTAGGCTCTCTAGCCTAATCAAAACATAAGCATCCTAGATTATAAGACTGGCTCACCATCCTATAAAACATATGATATACACAAAGGCTCGCTAGCCTCACAATTGTGTGCACTTAATATGTTGTGCACAGTGTCTGGAATGTGCAACATCCTTATTTTTATTACGCAGTACATGTGCACTCTACCCCATGGAAATGTAAGACAAAAAGGTATAAAACAACTCACCAGCTTAAGTACATTATTACATTTGTTGTTGGGGTTCTACATGGGGATATTACAATCCCCTATCCTTATTTATGCACTGTCCTCAGTGCATCATATACTATGTACCATTCAAATTCTTTAACATCTCCAAGCTTTAGCTATTGAAAACTTGTCATCCATCTGGTGCTCTACTTTCCAGCACCAATTTTGGTACTCATACTGCAACTTGAAGTCAATTTCTCTATTCCATAGAGTTAGTTCAGAAAATAATTCAGCTCAATATTCCTTATACTTTCTTTAATTAAAATTCATTAAAGAAACAACTGGATGTAGATCCATGACATTCCACCCAGCCTTATATCTCACTGCTGATAAACTCTCAGCAGCATACCATTTCCAAGCATGCAGTATGACTCCATCAGGACAATGGCTTCCCAAGATAACCACAGCCCATAATCAATATCAACATAGTCTAGGCCAAGGTACCAAACCTCAACAACACTCCAACCAACGGTCTCTCTTCCCCACATGCTTGTACAACCTATGCACCTTTGTTGTCCAACAACTCCTTGGCTGCTCATCTTCCTTTCTAGGTCTCCAGTACAGGCCGGACAGGAAGTCTTAGAGCACCATGGCTCCAGGAGTTCCCACTTTAATCATTATCATCTCAGTCTGCATCATACAGATGCAATTATCATGAGAGAGCATTATAAAAATTTCATTTTATAAATCAAATTAATTTCATAAGGAATTCGACTTTTCCCAAATATGAAATTCTATTTATATTGCACACAACCAACAAATTGTCAGTATTTTCTATATATTATAATTCATCATGCACATCACCTTATGCAATGATTCTTAGAATTGCCTACACCTAGAAATTCAATCACAATTACCAAACAATTCAACCAAATAGAATGACTCATCATTCTATTCATATGCATATTCATAATTAATATCAGTAAGTTTATTTCTTCAATTTTCTGAACATAAATTTTCTGTAGTCACTATTCCTATGACCACCTCACTTGCAACTTCCCTTTTGCAATGTTTATCAGTTCCTGAAATGTTCTCAACTTCATGAGTTAGCGACATTTCAAACATTAGTATAATTATTTTCATGCAAAAGCATATATACATGCACTCACAAAATGCATTCGGAAAAAATGCATTTAAGTTTACAATTCCATCATGTATGAGTGCAACTCTGTCACTTACCAGGCATGAGTGCAACTCTCAATGCCTAATTACTCAATGCACCTTTGCATTGACCTTCAGAATGAGCCTTATCTAAGTCATGCATCTCACCATCCATAAATTGGAAATCTAGCCAATGTCTTGACCCATATCCACACACTTCCCATTGTCTTCACAATTACTTGGATGCCTTCCTTTTCGACCTGAACACTACACCAAGAATACAATTCTGTAGTGTTTATTAGTGTTAGCAAAAAGGTTGCAATCCAAGTTTTATTTAAAGTAGGAAGCTCATTCATAGTTGTGTGGCACATAACCTTTCTATAACCATACCTTGCCATATCCAACCCTGTCCTGGTCTCATACATGACTAGATTTTTTAGCATCATTCCTATAAGATGTTCTTATATTTTCCTTTCTGCGGTTATTGTCTCATAACCAATTAACATGACATGATACTATCTCAGTGTGTGCATTCAAAAGATAAAAAGATTTGATAACTATAATATGCCTCTAGCCTTTAACACACCTAGCGGTAACTTAATCTTGTCAATGCACTTAAACATTACCATACAATGTAGTATAAAATTCAATTTGGGGAAATTCTTACCTGGATTTCCCTTTGGAAATTATACAACATAATTTCCAAAAGAGGGATACTTACCTGAAGGGCTTCCATTAAACGAGTTTAATGCTACCTGATCAGTTGATGACAATAGGAGATCTTATGCTTCCTTATCAGCCTTATGATTCAATATTCCAACTTTATGTTGCTTCCATCCATGTGTAGCAACATTATCAACAACACTTGCAAACATGCAAGTATTATCGCCCTTTGGCTATCCCAACAAGCCATAAATAATTTGTTGCTACAGTAATTGCAACAACTTATTTCTTCCTGTATCATGTTTCCTTGTGTATCCCGAAAGTCTTCCATTCTCCTAGACTCCTGAACCTTCAAGTGCTCTTCACTGTAATCATTGTGCATGAATATTTCTGATCTAAGAACTTTCTAGCCAAAATACTCTTGGTTGATTTTTATTTTCCATCCAAATACTAAACTAATATTAAGCTTCATCCTTTTATTTATTTTTTGGATCCATCTATCCTAACTCATACTTTGATGGATTATGATTCCAATCTTTTTGTCTTATAGACTTTGGATCTTCAACATCCATTTATTTTTTGAATCCCTTTGATCCAACTCCTATATGACCTGATTCTATTTCTAGTCATGTTTTCTAAGTAACCTAGGGTAGTTAACACCAATTTCCTTCTTGAGGTACTTGGTTTATCCTTTCCTTAACTGATCATATCAGTACTTGGATTTGCTTGTTGTCTATTACTTTCCTTGTCTTGACCAATCTGATTTCAGCCTGCCTTGCACAATCCAATTCTATCATATCATAAATAATGCCCTTCATACCATGCTTCCACTGCACACTCTGATAACCATAAGGGAAGCATAATTCTAATTTCATAGCTAATCCATGGATATGATGCACTCCTTACCCAATATGAAATAACCCTCTTTCTTTATTTGATTACTGTCATTCAATTAGTCAATTCTTTTTATAATAGATTTGACTCCCATGTATTTGTTAATTTGTATATTGGTTTCTTTGGGAGTGAATGCACTTTCACTAATTCATTCACTACATGATCTATTCCTTTGTCTGGATTCCATTGAATACTTGACTAACATGAGAGGACTTCTTGTAGTGGCCTCCCAAGATTTTATGGTTGCGCCAAGATTCATACCTTAACCTTTTGTAGTCTTGGCCTTTGATCATCTTTTGAAATATTTTGTCATACCACTCTTTCCCTGAGTACTTCTACTTATTATATATATAAACTAAACTTCAACCTTCTCACCTCATCGTTGAAGCTTGATAGTTTGGAGAACCTAAAAAACTATCGTGGTTTTTAGAATAGACGCGTGGCGCCTCCAGAGATAGATCGGGTGAAAGGTGGTTTTCCAAAACCACCTTTGTCAAAGTTCTAATGTCATGTGCTTCAATATGTCAAAACCACCACTTGTGTGATGGGTGACGGCTAGTCAGATCACCCCTTTTCACTCGCTCGGTATTCCACAGTCGTTTGATGCCAGGTGAACGCCGCCATGTAACAAACTCAAAAGCTAATCATTTGAAATGGATTAGTCGAGCATGGAAAACCAACTTACTTGTACATAGTCTGTCTGTGATTCATGATTGGGACTCTATAACTACCAATTCTCAAGTATGGAGGCATCATCTTATCCATAAATGGAGTAATCTCCAAATTTTCTCAACCTTCTGATCTCTGTAAAATCATTTCGGTGTCCACAAAAGTTGAGGTACATGTACAATGCTAAATCCAGTGAGACTGGTTATTCATGCAACATGGTAGGTTTTCCTACGAGTAAGGAGGAAAGGGTACTTGCACACATTCTAGCGACTAAATTCCATACAGAGTCGGATACAGATGCGCAGTTGGAAGTCAAGTTGAATCCCACTATGAGGGATCTAGTCATCAACAGGGGAACTGCTAAGAAGAAAAGGAGCAAGCGACATAAGGAAACCACAGTTGAAATTACTGAAAGTGTTGGAGAGAATCAACCGGTCTAGTTAGATTCTTTAAAGGAGGAGATTTCTAAGCTAAAGTGAGTCCTCAAATTAAAATTAAGTACATTTCAACTAATTTTGGACAGCTGGTAGCAGAGGAAAAGGGCCCTAGAGGTGGTAACTGTTATTTTAAATCATTCCATTTTTGCATCTTACCTCTATTTTTAGCTATAAGAGGAGGTCCGAGCATTTCAAATTCTACAAATAATTCATATATATATATATATATATATATATATATATAATCTCGAGGAAGAAAAAGGGAAAAAGGAACCTGTCCTCTGAGCAGGAAGACATTTTGTAATTTTGGAATTAAAATGAATATATAAATGCAGTAGCAGATTTCAGATTGTTTAAGAAAATACTCTGACTGGTGGTGATATGCGTCTTGTTTTCTTTTATAGTATGTGTTTCTTGTAGGCTTGTATTTCACTTTCATCTGTCTAAATTGGAGGAATATAAAACCCAAAATTCATCTCTAAAATGCTCTTAGCTTAGCAATTTAAACTATATTTATTTCTTCTCAATCCAACTCTGAATTGATTTTAAATAATGCTCTAATGCGGTTGTGTGTTTCTGTTTTTGTTAATACCATGCAAATTTTCTATTAAACTCGGACTCATCGCCTTAATTAGCCTTCTCCTCTTGATAGTTCAATGTTCCGACATCACATCGTTCATTCCAGACTCCATAGTAAAAAATTCATCCCCATTCCTCCATTCATTCAACAACAACCCTCAAAACAAACCAAATCTAGCCAATGTTCTCTATAGATATACTCATATTTATTGTGCACAGGAATATTACAAGGTAAATTGTGCTTTCGCGCACCTATAACCACTATGCATTTATTCTCCATCATGCTAATAACTTGTGCATACTACCTTTGCATTGCGCGCCAATATCCATTACGCATAGTTTTTGTATCACGCATTGATATTCCACATGCATTTCGCTCTATGCATTGCACCATGCCAAAGTACAATATGCCCCCTCTGTGCACAATAATATGTGCACACCATTGATTACACTGTCACGAGGCAACTTATACTCATTTTTCACATGAGCCAACCAACTCCTCTGTGTTTTGTAATATTGTGCACACCACATGCACCATTACTATGTGTGTGCACACTGCGCAATGTTAAATTTAGTGCGCGCACCAGCACACCAATATTTTTCCGCACGGCGTCAAAATTTTCAGCGTGCACCCTCACACCATATTTTTCCACACATCACCAAAATTTAACACGTGCATCAACACGCCAATACCTTGTCGGGCAGTGCCAAATTTTACCTATCCTGAGCTTTTCACTGTGTCGCATGAATTTTTGGTGTGCCCAATTGTGCACATTCATCTTTATGCGCATTGATTCCTCATGAATTCCACTGCAGAAATTGGGTATTTGTTTTTTCCTAACTCACCATAAACATTCTGCAACTATGAAATTCGTTCAATTTCACCCCAATAGCATAATCTCAACCTCTGTAACAACAGATCGTTGTGGGTTGGTATTCTGGAACGAATTTCCCCAAAATCAATTCCCAAATTGAGAATTTTATTTACTAATCTCTCTCCAACTGTCACGGCTTCACAGTAACTTCAAATTTGACCCATTCTAGGTTCAAATTTGCTAGAAAAGATATTAAACAATAATGTCTCACCACTTGGCCGAATTTCTCCATTTCTGCATGAATTCACCAACCAAAATTGGGGCTTTTTCCTAATTTCAGTACCATATTGTAGCTAGGTGCTCTATAACTCGAAATTTGGCCACTTCGAAATAAAACCTCTGTGAAATTTTTCTTCAACTCAACTTTCTCGGCCCATCCAAGCTCAATGTTGAAAACTGAAGATCTGATACCAATTTGTAACATTCCCGACCTCACACCGGCCAGGACATGCCACTCCTTAGAATCTTTACTTAGCTCTGAAATCGTCTTTGTAACATTCCCAACCTTCAACAGGCTAGACCATGCTACTCCTAAACACTCTTTCATCCTCAAATACCAATTTGTAATGTCCCCAACCATTCATGTTGGGCCACACTACACCAAAGAACACATCCGTTCTCACTGCAGAACTTACTATAACATACTTAGCCTCCTAACTGAGTTATGTCTCGTATAATTTTTTAACTGCATGCAATTAAAACATATGCACAGACAGAACTCTTGCGAAAGCTTAATAGATATAAAACGTGAACAGACAAATACGCTATGTAAATGCATGAATTCACACTGAAATAACAATAAACATATACATGCATCATATATGTGCAATACCCATAAGCATACAGACAACTATAATCACGCATAGGATAAACCCATAAAAATAACACGTGAATAACAATGCAACATGTAAATTAATCACACAATTGACACTTATCTTTGTGAGAATATCACCAACTGGGTGCAGACCTTCCACGAACCTCCCAGCCTTAGACCACACTGTTCATCACTCTCAACAGTGAGTCACCCCCGATCTGGGACTAAACTCCACCTGGCTAAAGGGGTTCCTAACAGGCTAAAGGCTCATGAACAATAGGAAAGACTCTGTCTCAGGTGCTCACTCAACTAACAGCCTACAGTCCCTCATTCCCCACATACCTGTCCCACCCAAGGAAGTGTGTCCCTTCTCTTCTCAACAGTCCCTCAGTTGCCCCACTTCCCTTCTAGGGCTTCAGCAACAGGCTGGATAGGAAGTCTCAGAGCCCTGCATCTATAGTTCAACACCTTTTGGAAATCAATCCCCAACAATTCTCTCACCTAGAGCATTGCTCACGGGCCTAAAAACCCACCTCTTCAATATCCCACGGGCCTGACAACCCACTTCTTCAATCCTGCTCCCAAGCTAATAGTTACTCAATAGAAGGCTCTGGATACGGGTTCAGGTAAATTCATGAAGATACAAATGATATCTCAATGGCTGCCAATACTCCTGGATGATTGACTGTATATCTCAGTGATGGATGAATCAGGGGAAAGATTATGGTCTGAATGATGGAGTGTTCCCACAAAATGAACTAAGTCCAACAATATGTATGCTTGCCCCCAACCTGACACTTGTCATGTTGGAAGCTACTTTGGCCCACTTGGCCCCAACTTAGCACTTAGGATAACATAATTATCCATACTTTATGATTTAAGAAATATTAATATAATATTCCTTAACTTAGCCCCTTCCCTTTCCCTAACTAGTGGAGTTTAGTCCCCCATCTCTCTTATCGTGGTTGGTTTGCACGTAGTGATGTATTTTATATTAAATATTAGATATGTAAAAAAATAGGCACACTGGCCTTTAAGATCTAGGCTCTCTAGCCTAATCAAAGCATAAGCATCCTAGCTTATAATAACTGGCTCACTAGCCTATAAAACATATCATATACACAAAGGCTCGATGGCCTCACAATTGTGTGCACTTAAGATGTTGCGTGTGGTGTCTGGAATGTGCTACATCCTTATTTTTACTTCACAGTACATGCGCGCACTACCCCATGGAAATTCAAGCCAAAAAGGTATAAAACAACTCACTAACTTAAGTACATTATTACATTTGTTGTTGGGGTTCTACCTGGGGATATTACATTTTCTCATCCTAAAGAAATTATGGAGTGATAACACAATTGAAGGATAAATTCTATTTCTTTTCAATGCAATGCACATTGCATCCAAATTCTTAATTCTTTTATGTCAATATGTCAGGTTTTTTGGAAATTATTTTCCACTTTAATTTCCCTACATGTTCACTGAGGTTTGCATGCATT
>ML833737.1:16065-29240 GCA_009831015.1 Picea engelmannii
GGAAGGGATATAAAATATGATGAGATGAGGTCATAAGAGAATGGACCTAGAAGATTAGAAGAGAAAAAGAGTTGAGAGATACAAAAGAAGCACTAAGATAAGGAGGAAATCTGAGTAGAGGAGTGGAAAAAGGACAGCAAGGGGTGAAGAATGAGGGGTCAAACCTAGGATTAATAGAAAGGAGACTATGCTAGGAGGATGTGCAAGAGAGAGTTATTTTCCAGAGAGAAGAACAAAAGGAGAGAGGCCATCAAAGAGATGCAGTGTTGGGACTAGGGTATCAAGTGAGGATACTAGGAGTAGTGAGAGTAGCATCATAGAATATGAAGTTAGATCCCCTTGGTCATTAATATATGTAGTCACATTAGAGCAAGATGAGGAAAAATGTAGCAAAACCAATGCGACATAATATGAAAATGGACCCCTCTGAGAAGGGGAAGAGGCTTTATAAATTGTGAATGGGATTTCATGGCTATAGGTAGGAATATTTCTGGGATTCCTCGCCAATGATAATAATCAAATATGGAGGAACCTCCTCTTTGAATCACCCTCCTTACACCATTTTTTAATCAAGAATAAAGAAATGAAGAAAGTGAAGAGATAGGAATAGAAGAAGAAAGAGTAAAAGAAAGGAAAGGAGAATGCATGGGTGAAGAAGAGGTGGAAGTCAAACATAATTCCCAAGAGTCTCAATATTAGTATTAATATCATCAATAGCTACTGGTCAATCAAGAGTACATGGTTCTAGATAGAGTATGGAAAACCAAGACACCACTCTGAGGCTACCCATGTTCCATAGGATGGGAAGAGATGATGCAAAACAACATTGGTTCACATGTGAAGATATATGGTATGTGATGAGAGTCATGGATGAAATGTCTAATATAGTGCATTTGGATACCACCTTCATAGAAAAATCTATGACATAGTACATGAAGTACAAGGAGACTGCATCGACGATACAAGCTAGGTCCATGATAAGGATCAAGAGAGATCTTCTTAGGGATTTTTAGAATTCTAAGTCAGAATCGCAGTGTGTCTCTGAGATCAAATAGATCAAGCAGTGGGATAGAGAAAATGTATGGGACTATGATGAGTGGTTCAAAATAATTTTGGACAGATTGACATTTCAGATCTAGGATGTCCAACATATAGAGTGGTTTATTGTAGAAATTCTACCCCACATTTGTGTCCTACTCACCTAGTAGAAGGTGACAACTCAGGCGAAGGTCATGGATATTGCAATGCACCTAGAAGCTACACCAAAAGGTGATGAGACATTAGTAGTGTTGGTACAGGTATAGTATTAGGTAGAAAATATCACCATGCAATTATAACATATGGCTAAGGATAAATTGGTGCATGAAAATGTGGGGTGTACTTTATGTCTCATAGAACATCACCTTAGGAAAAACTTTCCTACACTAGGGAACTACATGGCGATGGGAGCACTAAGTCCATTTCCAATAGGACCTTAAACCGAGTGGTGAAATATTTCTAGACAATGGGGACATACACCTCCCCATTTCCCAACATTATAACAATATCATAAGATTATGCATACTCTATTTTGTGAGTTCTGTAAATACATGGGGTATGACATGAAAAATTATTGGTCACTTCAATTGATGTAGGATCACACTGCAAATTATTTTTGGGTCTAGGAGGAATATAAAAGTGGTTAATGTGAAGGTGTTGTTATAGGAGGATACCAAGGAAGTTTGAGAGGAGGATATGGATGAGGGAGATGAAGAGGATACATTGGTAGTGGTGGAGGAAGACCACCTATCTTCTTTAATTGTTGTGAAATGGGCCACGTGTCATGATTTTGTACCAACCTATGTGCTCTTTGTGGGTACTTCCATTGTACCAAGAATATTAAAAAAGATTGCCCAAATTTGTTGGAAAAATGGGAAGAAATGAAGGTGCACTACAATATGGTGACTGCGAAGCCGCACAAGGATCAAATGCCAAAGAAAGACGTTTATTTCCGAGTGGTAACTAGAGGAGGCATTTGGATGGGAATGTACTTAGAGTGTGGAGAAATTTTGGGACAAAATATTGATGGGAAGATCAGAAAAGCGACATGGGCACCTCCAAAGTTAGACGTTGTGTAGAAAAATAAATTCCTACATGATGCACAAAGGGGTCTATAGGAGGAAAAAGCACATGACGATTTACAATACACAACAAAAAGATCACTAGATGAAGCAAGTTTTCATGAATAGGTACAACACACAAAGCAAAGATTATTGGAGGAATCCTATGTGCCAGAAGATATATAGAGTGTCACAAAAAAATCATTGGAGGATGTTCATGTTCATGAGGAGATATAGTGGGAGACATAGAGGTTGCTAGAATAAGTCCACATACATGAAGAGTTATATTGGGCTGAACAAAAGGAAATCAAGGAAGAACGGGTCCATGAAGAGCTATGATATATAGCATAAGAAGAAACACAAAGCAACACTTTCCATGAGGAGGAATCAAAGGACCAAGTAAGTAATTTCTTGAATTATTTCCTTAAAATGTCAAGTGACCCTGAGGATGGAAACAAGTTAACCCATATTTTTACAATATGTATGGGGGAGAAAGAAACTACTATCATTATTTCTTCCCCATTTCCAGAAAGGGGTGTTCTCCAAGTGAGAAAATAGAAGTAGATAGGAAGAGAGTTCAAGATGATAGCGGAAATCAGAAACTATGAGATGGACAGTGTCATGTTGTACCTGGGATCCGATGTGAACATATTACTGAAGAAATGTTGGGAGTTGATAGGTAAGAGAAACTTGGTTTGGTCCCCCATTCAACTTTGGATGGATAACCAATACCAAATCTATCCCATTGGTCAGTTGGAGCAAGTGGAGGTTGTTTGCACCCTTTTCGTCACCTTGGTGAGCAAATAAGAGGTGCTTACATGCCCAGTTGGGTCTTGCTGAGCATGACAGCTGTAGAGGAAAGAGTTAGAGAAAGAAAAACAAAACTATAAGCAAGAATTAAACTAAAACAAACTAAAATTAAAAGCATATGGATATAGAAGTAATAAACACAAAAAGACCAATATCACCAATGTTTTTAGGCTGATCTATTGATGAAATCAAAGAACAATGAAGAAAGGGGACTATGAGTCCCTTCTTCCTCCAAATGAAGGCTCTTGGACCCTCACAAACTTGCTCTCCTTACAAAAAGAAAAATGAAAATGGTGATGAAAGAACTCCTTTGCAAATCCACTCAATGGAGAGGTGGATTGCTCAATGAAATGGTGCCAAATGTGCTATTGTCAAGGAGTGAGTCCTTAAAACAATCTAGGCAACATAACATTACATGAAATTCCTTGAGAAAATGAAGTTTCTTCATGGCTTTTTATAGCATTGCATTGGGTGATTATGTAACTGCTTTTTAGTGTGAATAGAGGCTCTTTAGGGCTTTATTAGGTCTTTGACCAGCCCCCCATTCAGATTTATCTCAGATTTGAGGGTCAAATCGACTTGGGAGCTAATCCATAAGTGGTTGGGAGGCCGACCAATTCAATAAATGCGTCGTTTAGCAGGTGCGCGGGTTTTTGCACTAACAACCGCACATCGTGCGCGTATGCACGCATGGTACGTTCCTGTTCCACGCATGTGCACGCGCACCCAACTTCTGTAAAGCGCTCTTCAATTTTTGCTACTTTGTATAGTTTTTGACCTTTTTGGAATGCTATGACATTAATTCAGTGCCATGAATGACTTCATTACTGTTTGATGATGTTGAGTTCTTGTCGCCATGTACGGACGAAATTTCAGTGATAACAGATGCCCCCTGATGGACGAGGTTAGGAGCATACGTATAGCCGAAATCCATCAATGTTTCTTCTACTGAGAATGTTGTTGTAAGATAGAGCAATAGTGGGATCGGTGAGTGCAATCCTTTGGAAGAGAAAGGAACTAGTAGAACCCGACCTTCCATCGGATGCGTAAAATATACAACTGTGTACAAACGAGGCGGGCATGCCCCATGCTCGTGTTATGTAACTCTGAAACAAAAGATGACTGAAATGTTGGTGTAGACAAACTGCAGCACCCTCAGGGGCGGTGATGATAAAGGCAGAAGACACTGCTGTAAAGGAACATACTCTGAATAAGAGGCAATGATCGCGGCAACAAGTATCGACGATAATGCGGGCATTGATGGCCCTACTAAATCCAAAGGTATTCAGCAAATGATAAAAATAAATGCAATAGTCGCAAAGTAAGACCCACCATAACATGAGAAAGTGTTGGCGTCGAATGTTATGGGGGCCAACGACAGCAGGGAGCAATGGTGTTTCACCCTGTGCCGTCTGAGATCGCTCATTGAACGGAGAATGAGAATCAAGATACTGTCACCCTTCTGGAAAATTGTGTTGATGTCGACAAAAGGGGAACGCGACTCCCAGAAGAAAAGGGCTTCTTGGAAGCTACTGAGGTGAGGAAGTGGCAGAGGTACATGGACGAAGTCAAGAACTGGGAAGACTCAAGACTTCACTGGGTTGGAGGATGTATGAGATAAAAAGTGGCCGCAACCATGTAACAAGGTCGAGTGTCAGGGGGATAACAAGATCGGTGATAAGTTGTGCCAGAGGCGGGACAAGGTGAACAAATTCAGAGGGTAGAGGTAAGTGACCAGTGGAGTACTCTGAAGATATGGACGATGCCAGCAAGGGTAGATGATAAGTAATTCTCCAACCAAGGGTGACATGGGTTGCGTGTGGCTAAAAGGAAGCAATTCGCCAACGGTGACGACAAAAGAAAAGGTAATGACTGGAAATAAAGGCATTTGTACAATAAATAATGAATAATTTGGGGAGAAATGTACAAATACAGAAACGGGTGCCCCAGTGTGAAATGCATGCCCCGGGGAGGGTAGAATTTTCTTGGAAAACTGATGAAGGGTGGGGGCCCCATTGGTGAGTTTCTGTATGAGGTAGGTGAAATGAGGATAGGTTCGCAGATGGGCAAACTGATTGTGGATGAAATCGAGGGTTCATGATACTGCGGAGGTGCAGGTAAAAAATAGAACCGTAAAGAGATAATCTGGGAGTCCATGTGGGAAAGCTAGAAAAATGAGGAGAAGGAGAATGTGACTGATTCACGACATGTTTGAAAGACTATCGGGACTCCCATCCCTAAAGGGTAATGAAGAACAACATGAGTGTCAAAAAGTGCCAAAAGGTGCTATGAATGAGACAACTCATGTGGGTAAGAATGCTACCGGGTAATATTACCGAAGGTGCAAGTGGAGGTGTGGGTACTGCAAAGCTGGGAATGGAGATCCTAGAGGTAATCATCAAAGGGCGTGACTGGAAATGCAAGTGCGATACAGCAGAAAGGACTACATGCCACTGTTGAGTATATACCTGAAGGGGTGATGCCGAGGGATGAGGAGCAAGTACCTGCACATATGAGAAACAAATACCCAAAAGTGAACAATATCTGAAGAGAATCAAAGATATGAGCATGTATTAGATAACTGTGATAATGCGTGTGCATACTTGACCATGATATGAAAAAGAGGCGCCCCGGGGGCCCGGGATAAAAAGTGACCCAGGGACAGCTGTGATGTAGGTGGTGGGATGATGATCCCGTGGCTGAAGATGGTTTGAAAAATGGACACCTTGGGCTCCCGGAATGGTGAGTGGAAGTTTGGCAAAAGGCCTATATATAGCTATAGGGCCCACATTGCCACCTCATTTGTACCTGCTGCAATAGTGACTAGACGAGTAGATTCCAGAGGAGATTTGGAGATTCAGGGAGGACGAGGCATTCGATCGGCGGTTTGCGAGTATCAGGTTATTGGTCTGATCATCCTGCAGAGGAATAGGCTTTCAATTTTTGGGCAGGGTTGGTATGGGGGGCCGTACAGGGGTAATTAGGGGATTTTTTATGGGGTGTGGGCCCACATGCACGGGCGATTCGGTGGAAGGTGCGCATACGTGCACGCCTGTCCACCGAATATACGTGCATCGGTGCACAGGAAGGGGAATTTAAGGCACGCCCGAAGGGCATGCCTGCAATGTGGACAGGCACGCACTAGTGCGCGCCTGTAGGCTTGACAGGTGCGCATTAGTGCGCGCCTGTATGGTAAACAAGTGCGCTTGCAAGCGCGCTTGTGAAGCGAACAGGCACGCATTGAGGCGCGCCTGTCCGGTGTACAGGTGCGCTCATATGCGCACATGTGTGTTGAACAGGCGCGCATGTGTGCGCGCCTGTGGGAATAAAAACCGCGCCTAGGAGGCAAGGTTTGAAGGGTAAAAAACGAATCTGTTTGATGTTGTGGATGGTCATCTAAGCTGATATAGGACTCTGTGTTGTGTGCAGGTGGCCAGTAGTGACGATGCTAGTGCGGTAGCGAGAGCGAGACTAGGCCTAGCTGCGAGACTCCGTGGCCATTGAGGACCCCGGTGTACATGTGACTTTGGCGACCTGTGGGTTGCTAAAGTTTTTTGAGTGCCTGCTGATACAGGCATAGGAGTATTTGCTGCAGTTCCTGATCCATATGTGGAGTCTGGAGCTACACTGCTTCCTCGTTCGAGGAGAGCAGATCCCCATCACTGCGATGGAGGATATCTATTTTTTTACTGGGCTCCCCTTTCGGGGAACACCCCTACCGGTGGAGCCGGTGATGCCGAGGACTACTTCGCTGGCCGAGGTTGGTCAGAGATATTGCTCAGGCCCAGATTTTATGTCTAGGACGGTGTTGAGCATCAGTGTGATAGACTCCCTGGCACATCGTTGTATAGCAGCAATGATTGTTCGGATATATGGGTCAGTGGCGACCCAGCGGATTAGTGGTGGCTAGCTGTTGGTGCTGGAGAGGGTGGTGGGCGGCGAGCGGTTTGCGTGGGGACTGACGCTGCATGCGCAGATGATCGCGCAGTTGGACCGTTGTCGGTCCACAGGTGTAGGAGAGTTTGCATTTGGCTCTATCCTGGTACCCTGGTCTTTGGAGAGGGTGTCGATGCTGCGCTCGAGGGTTCTGCTGGAGACGCTGGGGGCACGAGAGTCGTGATTGAGGCGGTGGTCGACAGTTTTGGTTCGCCATGGTGGTGGCGAAGGTGGTCATTTTTTCTCAGCAGAGGCAGCATGGATATGGCGGCAGATGCCACAGGTGATACTGGCATACCCCTATGCTGGGGTTGACTTTTGGGGTGACCCGGACATGGTGCTGCCTCCAGGGAAGGCTTTTGACCATCGAGGTACATTTAGTATTGTGTATGTTTTTTATTTATGTTGTCTTTTGAGATACCAGTCCATATGTATATGATATAGATGCTGATACTATCTTTTGTTGTTTGTTTTTTGCTTGTGCAGATGTGGCACCTCGCGGACGAGAGGTGGAGATGCAGCAAGAGCCAGCTCGATGAGAGTCGGAGGGATGACCGCAGGGAGAGAGGTGGCGGTGGGAGGATGTCGCGGGGCGACCAGCAGAGCCCGAGAGGGCAGCGAGGCGGTGCCGGTTCGATGACCCTGGTGCAGGGCCATCACATGCTCCTCCGGCAGCAGTCGGAGTGGACTTTGATGATATACGCCGTCGTCTGGAGATGGTGCTACAGGACGTGCCCGAGGGCATGTGGACACGTATCCAGGATGAGAGTTTCCTAGAGCAGTGTGTGGGAGTGCTGCCACCATGGCAGGCCATAGTGCGGCGAGTAGCAGTGTTGGCTGCGATGACTAGTGGATGCCTGTCGCCAGGGCAAGGGGGTCCTATGGGTGGTCCACCACCTCCTGGGGCAGGTGGTGGTGGGCCACCACCTCTTCCTGAGGGAGGAGTAGGTGGTGGTGCAATAGAGGCACCATGA
The DNA here is from genome assembly GCA_009831015.1 of Picea engelmannii. Classification (NCBI taxonomy): domain Eukaryota; kingdom Viridiplantae; phylum Streptophyta; class Pinopsida; order Pinales; family Pinaceae; genus Picea; species Picea engelmannii. Next base: position 23,885 of record ML833737.1, read on the forward strand.
CTGATGTATGATGTATATCTTTTTGGTTGTATATAGGCTGGTGAGCCGATTTTTGTACCGAGGTGCTGTGCTGGCCTGTGGGCGCATGTATGTTTGTATGTAAACATTCGGATGGCCTGATGGGCCTTTATATATATATGAGTATACATATTTTTGAGATCCTGGTGTTTGTCTACATGTGTTTCTTGTGTTGATGATTTTTGATGATGTCTATTCTATATATATGCTGTGACAGGGTTTATGAGATGTTTATGTATGTGCAGCTTGATGTGATATATGCCAATCTAACACCATGTTAGCTATGTGATCTGTAGTTTGATTCAATAGTCTTGAAATATGTGTAAATGTAATGGAATCAAAATGTCGAGATAACAGTCTAACCTGCAGGTATTTGCGAAAGAGGCACGGATCGCGTACATGGTATACATTGTTGAGCTGGAGAACGACTAGTTGAGAGTTGAGGAAAACGCTAAGGTGACGAATATGATGATGTTGGGCATCAGCCAGGAGGCCAATGACAGCAGTATATTCGGCTTGGTTGTTGGTTGCTGGACCCAAACATATGCCGCTTGAATGTAGCATTTCATGTGAGGGGGTGTAAAGAGCCCAAGCAGCTGAAGCGAGATTTTGTGTCCAACGGCTGGCACCGTCGGCGTAACCAATGTGGTAGGTTGGTGTAGGAAGCATCTGTCAATAGCACAAAGGATAGTTTAGACGAGAGGGAAGGAGAAAAAAGATTAAAAATACTAGAAAAATAAATAACCTAAAGTAGGATGACTATGTTTAAGCATAAAATTTCTTGAGATACAACCCGTTGATGGGTTCTTTGAGAGAGAGGCCTTCGGGAGAGGACAAGATGTATGTGCCTTTGGTGAGGCAATATTGGACAATGTAAGGGCCATGCCAAAGTGATTCGAATTTGCCGTGGCCAAAGGTATTATGAGCGATATCATAGGCCAGGACGAGGTCGCCTTCGCGGAATGATCGAAGGTTGACATGGCGATCAAAGGTAGCTTTGGATCATTTTTTAGCTGCCTCATTGTTTTGTAATGAAGATCGACGATCTTCATCCAGCGACTCCAAGTTCAGCAAGCGCTGCTCCATTGGAACAGTGTCAGGTAATAGCTCAATTGCGGTGCGTAAGGTGGGAATTTCGCACTCGATGGGAAGAGTTGCCTCGACCCCATGGACTAAATGAAATGGCATGAAACCAGTAGCGGTCTTTACTGCCGTTCAATAAGCCCATAGCACGGAAAATAACATATGATGCCAATTGGTTTTATGTTTATTAACCGTGCATTGTAACATGATCTTGAGGACTTTGTTCACTGCCTCGACCTGTCCGTTTGACTGAGGGTAATAGGGTGAAGCAAACTCGTGAGAGAAGCCTAACCGAGATGAGAATTTGACGAAGATCTCATTCTCAAAGTCTTTCCCATGATTGGAAATGAGTTGGAGTGGTACACCAAAATGGGATATGATGTGATTAAAGAAAAAACACGTTGCGGTGTCAGCAGTGTTGTTGAAAGTGGGCATAGCTTTGGCCCATTTGGTGAAGTAATCAACGGCGACAACAATGTATTTGTGACCATTGTTGGAGGGGGGATTACAAGTCATAAAGTTGATGCCCCATTTACAAAAGGGGCCGACCGTAATGACAGGATGAAGAAGGGCGGGGGGTGCCCGGGCTTTGTTGGCATAGAGCTAACATTGCTCACATCGTTTCACGGCATGAATGCAATCATGAAACAGAGTAGGCCAAAAGTAACCGGCACGGATAATATTTTGAGCCGTGGATATACCCGAAAGATGGCCCCCACATGCACCGATGTGGCAGTCGTTTAAGACTCTATCAGCCTCGTCAATAGTCAGGCATCGACGAAGAATGGTGTCGACACCCCGTCGGTATAAGATGTCTCCGATGAGGAGAGAGCGGGGGGCTTGATGGCGAATACGTTGACGATCATCTCGTGAAAGGTGGTTACCAAACTTTTGAGTTCGTAGGTAGAAGAGAAGGTCGCCATGGGTGCGTTTCTTGGATCGAGCTGTGAGGTCGTCTAAGTAGGTGAGGATGATTTCAGCCAGATCGTGAAAGATGTATGTCATGGCCCATTGGAAGGTTGCACCGACGTTTTTTTAAGCCGAAATGCATGACACGATATGCAAAAGTACCCCAAGGGGTAATGAATGCGGTTTTATATTGATCAGCTGGGTGGATTTGAATTTGGTTATAGCCAGAGAATCTGTCCATAAAGGAGAGAGCCTCGTGGCCAGCACAATCGTCGATGATTTGATCAATGAAAGGCATTGGAAAGTTGTCTTTGGGACATGCGTTATTGAGATTGCGAAAGTCTGTGAAAACGCGGATAGTGCCCTGTTTTTTGTTGACAGGTACAGGGTTGGAAACCCATGAAGTGTAAGCGATGGGGTAAATAAACTTGACTGTACGTAATTTGTCAATTTCGACTTTGATAGCCGTAGCTTTGGCTGGGTGTAGCGGTCGCTGTTTTTGGCGAACTGGTGTGATGTCGGGCTAGGTGTCGATGTGATGTTTGAAAATGGAGGGATCTAGGCTAGGCATTTCTATGTATGACCAGGCGAAAATATCCCTATATTCCTGGAAGAGGCTTTTATATGCGGCGATTTCTTGAGGATTGCAAGCAGCTCCAATGGTGATTTCTTCGACGATGCCGTTTTTAATGGAAATGTTGATTTTGATTGTGGGGGAAATGTTGGCCATATTACCTTCTTCAAATGCATCAGGGGTAGGAATGGGATTGTTGAACCAATCAATAGGCCCAGATGGGATAAAATCTTTGGTTTCGACCGCGTAAACGGGGTTTTGGTTAGGAGGCATGAGGGCTTCCTGTGGAGAGAAGAGTGCACGGTGATGTAGTACATCCCAAGGAGAGTCTGGGCGGTTGAGCTCTTTGAGTATTTCCTCGTCGCATAGGAAACGACGGGAATACAAGGGGTCGTGAGGAGTGATCTCGGTGACAGTGTGATTGCCCCCTGATGGAGAAGCAGGGGGAACAATGTTAGGATATGGGGAGGGTTCACTCGATATAAACCATATATTGAAGTACTGAGGGGTACCCGTGGTGGTTGGGTGGAGAGTCTCCATAGAGGAATGAGCAGGAGAGTTGGGGGGGTTGCGGGGTAAATCCTCAGAGACGTCATTTAAGAACCATGGAGGCATTGGGAGTGCCTCGGGCTCTAGAGAAATGACATGAAGATCCTCGAGTGACGAAGTAATGTCAATTATCGCCTCGGCGGGTCGGTGACACAGGACCAATTGACGTTGCCTGTATGCAAGGATCATAGGACATTGGTATGTAAAATGAGCTAGTGAATCGCAGAGAGAGCAAGGGCATCTCATATGTTCATTAACTGAAGTAGTGACATAGCGAATGTCAGTGATATTTGTTGAAGAGGATGTAGCAGGGCGGGGGTTGTTCTGGAAGTTCTGGCGTACAGCCGCTAACGTCTGCCGAAAGCGTGGCAGTGCTGGGTAATGATGAGTGTAATGGCCATACTCTGAACATATAGCACAAGCGTATTTGGTCCTCAACCCTTTACTACTGGAAGGCTTGGTGGTAGTGGTACTTGCAGTAGCAATGGGTGTTGTGGGAGTTTGATTGGGGGGAATCAAATTCCATAATTCAGGTAGTGATGGGAAATTATTGGTTTGGTGGCCCTCTTTCTCACATAGTATGCAAGGTGGTGGGATGCGTGGAGGAAGGGGAGCGGTGGGCTGCTTCTTCTTCCTTCTGCCCCCAACTGTAGCAGGGGGGGTAGTGAGTATGGGGGTAGTGGGGGTAAGGACGGGAATCGTCATGGGAAGTCCTTCCTGTGGGGGAAGGGATGGTCGAGGAACCATCTCTGGTGGGTGTAAATACCAAACTGGGATTGCTAACACCATATTAGGAAGTGTGAGCGTTGTGGCTACCTGAAAGGCTTCAATACCCGGGGGAGGGTAAAAGAAGGGAATTTGGGTGAGGGGTTGGGGGAGTGTCTCCCAAACGGGATTATTCCCTTGAGGGGATGTAGTCTCGGGGACTATTGAGGTTGATGAGTGCGCAGGAGGCTCTGGCAGAGGTGGTTCTGTGACTATTGAGATGTTAGGAATGACTGAAGCCTCCTGAGGAGGAAGAGCCTCCTCCGTGTGAGTTACGTTAGATGAGATGACGCATACTTGATTAGGGGGAAGGAGTGGTGGTGCTCCATGGTATGTCCCTAACAAGGATGGATCTTTAAAAATCCTGGGACCCATCTCGACGAGTGGATATGCGTCTGGATTGGTGTGGATGAGAGGAAGAATTTTATCGAGGTTGGTAGATGGGTTAGGCTCATAATGTGAGACTTGGTCGATGGTCATGATCTTCCCATTGTGAGGGAACATCATTGTCCGAAAGACGGAAGAGGCCACTTCCTTCATAGTGTACATGTAGCTACGCCCGAACAGGATATTATAATCGAGCGGGGCGTCGATGACTTCGATATCAATGAGAATAGTCTTGCCCCTGAGTTCAATGGGGACATTTTGGAAGATCCCTTTAGGAGAGGATGGTCGTCCGTCATAAGCTCGTAATGTGATGGCAGAGGGTATGAGTTCCGGGGAACCAAGTTTCTGCCAGACTGTTTTGGACATGATGCACGTAGAGGCACCTTCATCGATGATACACCGATGAACTGTGATGTTCCGTATTTTCACTGGTATTTGAAAAGCGATCAAGGTGGGAAGACGAGGTTCTCCGCTATCAAGATCGAAGGTGATGAGTCGAGTATCTGCAGGGTCAACTACCCCCAAGGCGGAAAGTAAAGATTTCCGCTGTGTAGGACAAGTCTGGAGGACTTCCAAGACTGACATGGCAGCCGGGGATTGTACTAAGTCGTCTACCAAGATATAGTTATGAGCGACCCTAGCCTGTGGGTTGTGGACATTCTTGCACAAGGGGATGCGAGGGATGCGTAGTGGTGGTTCGGCTGAGGGGCGAGGGATCACCAATGGGGGTCTCGTCGGTGTATTGTTTGTCTCTGGCGGGGTGGGAGTAGACTCCGCGGGTGTATTATACTAGCGATTTCGCATTTGCAAAAGAATTTCTTCCTCACTGGTGAGGAGGATGGTACGCTTTGCTGGGTTGTTGGGGTTGTGGTATTGGCCCACCTGAGGTTGGGGGTGTTGTGTATCCTGTTGGGTGTTTATCACACCTTGTTAAGAACCAAACATCAATATAGCATATAAAAAACTCAGGAAAAGTACTCAACGCCTTGAAAAAGAGATAATTTCAGATAATAAGCCTCTTCGAGGGGGAAACCTCCTTTTACCCCACTTAAATGTTCAAGTACAAGATGA
>ML833737.1:46144-61107 GCA_009831015.1 Picea engelmannii
AGAATCAGTGAACTCGATGAGGTCCAATGTGGAGTCTGATGAATAGTGAATCCCAAAGGTGATGGTTCCATCTACGTATCGAAGGATATACTTTGTATCCTTCCAATGTAGCTCATGAGGCTCCTGCATGAACCTGGAGATTGCGCCAACTGCATAGGAGAGGTCTGGTCTGGAATGTGTGAGATACAACAAGCTCCCCACTAGTTTTCTGTAAAGTGTGTTGTCAACCAGTGGAGTTTCGTTGGCATCCTCAAGTCTGACTCCTGATAGGAAAGGAATCGGGGAAGAGTTGTAGTCTGTCATGTGAAATATATCAAGGATATCTCATGCATACTTGGCTTGAGACATTCTGATGTCTAATGGATCCTGACTTATCTTGAGTCCAAGGAAGATATGTAGTGGACCCATGTCCTTCATCAAGAACCTATCATGCAGAATTCTCTTAACTGCAACAATTGATGAATTCAAGCAACCGATGATCAAAAAATCATCAACATATAGAACTAGGAGTGGAAGTGAATCAGTCGTCTTGATCATGTAAACATTTGGGTCTGATTTACAACATATAAATTTATATGACAGCAGGTAAGAGTTCATCTTGTCATACCATTCTCTCAGAGCTTGCCTGAGGCCACAAAGATATTTCTTCAATCAACAGACCAAAGATGAATCATACATAAATTCTTGGGGTTGCTCCATATATATATCCTCAGAGAGATCGCCATGAAGAAATGAAATATTCACATCCATATGATGGACTTCCCATCCCTTGATTTCCACAATGGAAAGTTCTAAACGTATGGAATCCATCTTCCCTACTGGAGAAAGGGTGTCATCATAGTCAATGCCATGCAACTGTTGAAATCCTTTGGAAACTAGCCTTTCTTTGTATCTTCTAATCTATACATCCATTACGCTCTTGGTATTTTAGACCCATCTGCACCTTACAAGTTTCCTTCCTAAAGGAAGGGGAACCAGATCCCAAGTATGGTTCTCGAGGAGGGATTTTTTCTCCTCTTGCATGGAAAATTCCCAAAAGGGATTTCCAACAACCTCATCATAAGAATGTGGATCTAAAGACTGAACCAAAATATGCTTGGTTGGCAATGGTTCAGTGGAAGTGAGTGCAAGAGGAGGCTCCTCGAAATCATATCGAGTCCTCCTAGTATCATCTTGATCCCCAACAAGATCTCATGCATCCTGAAGAGTAGTATGAGCCCACTTGGGCCTCGACCCTAGATCTACATCTGAATATGCATGCACTGACTCTACATCTAACTGTAATGACTATGTATTTGGATCATTTGGATCCTCTTAATCAAAACTCTCATCTGAATAAGATTCAACATGTGCATGCTCATCATCTCTAACATGTGGAAGAACAAAGGTGTCTGCATGTGACTGTTGAAGTACATTTGAGACACTTTCCTTGAATTGGACACTTTTCTCAATGATGAGATGGTCTGAGGAAATATAAATAAGTCTGTATCCCTTAACACCTTCATGGTATCCAACAAATATACACTCTGTGATCTGTGGATCAAGTTCCTTCCTCTTTTCAGAGGGAATCCAAGCCTATGCACATGAACCGAAAATATGAAAGTGGGTCACTTTTGATTTGAGGCCACTCCAAGCCTTGTAGGGGGTCTTATCCTTGACATATCTATGGGGATATTTTTTTTGGATGTAGGTTGCACAATTAATTGCTTCATCCCATGATATCTTTGGAAGTGACTTTACATGTAGCATGCAAGATGCCATCTCTTTTAGATATCTATTTTTCCACTCAACAACTCTATTTTGTTGTGGAGTATAGGGAACGTGTGCTGCAAATAAATCCCTTCCTCATGACAAAGATTATGGATATCATGGTTGACATACTCTCCCCAGTTATCATTTCGTAGGATTTTGATTTTTTTTCCTGACTATGTCTCAACAAGGGATTTGAAATCTTTGAGGTGTTAAAAGACCTTTGATTTTTGCCTGAGAAATAAAATCCATGTGAAGCGTGAGAAATCATCAACAAAATTGAGCACGTACCTTTATTTTATTATTGATGGATTCAAAAAAGAGCCCATGATCTCACTATGTATTAGATCTAAAGGACAGGAAGCTCTTTGATTCTTTCCTTTGTCGAATTTCTCTTGAGGGTGTTTTTGTAAAATTTTGAGACCTGAGAGATCTAGAATTTGATGAGAAAAATAATACTAATCCAATGAATTTGAAAATAAACAAAGAATATAGAGATAGATAATAATTTACTCCACAATAATGAATGTATTCACAATATTCTCAATATGTTGAAAATTACAATGAGATCAATCCAATATGTAGAGAGGAATTGATCTTGTTTCTAATAATATCAACTGCCACTAAAACAAGTGTAAAAATAGCTAAAGCACATGCCTAAACCTATAAAATAGTTAACCCACACCTAACATGAGTATGATAGGCTGAAAAGTGTGATTTATCCATAACTTACATGCAAAACATGCAAGTTTACTAAAGAAAGGGGGTAAATCCCTAAAATCAAGGGACACTTTCTTTGATTTAAGGAGGAAGTGCGCTCTCCTTCCTTTAAGTGTTTAAAATTTACATGGAGGTTGGAAAGGAGTTATTAAGTGGATTTATAACTAAATAAATCAAAGTTAACTCCCTAAAATAAAGGAAAACTTCCTAAAATCAAGGAAGGTGTCTCCTACCCTCTCTAGAAAGTCAAATCAAGTGAGGAAAAATGCATTGTAATGAAGTAACCAAGGTCTAGGTGCCTAATACAAGTAATACACCAAGGGAAGTTAGGATTATGCTCTAACAGTTTTCCAAGAAAACATCCCTCACGAATTCCTTTGGAGAACTGGATTTCGTGTAGACCATCAACCATTCCCTACTTGCTAAGTTGTTGCATATATCTGAAATTTAAATGTCTGAACCTTTTGTGCCATATCCTACTACTTTCATCAGCATGAGTAAGTAGTAATGCAAAATATGGTTCAATAAATTCAGAAAATGTGTAAAGTCTATATTGATAATTTACCTCACCGGTAGAAACCTTGGAATTGGTTTGCATATCATAGATACACATTGCATGAGGTGTGAATATGAATCTCTTTCCGGTTTCGTAGTTAGTCATCTGATACACAGAGATAAGATTGACAAAAGGTTTGGGAACATGCAACACATTCTCAAAGATTTCATTTGTGAGGTCAATCCTTCCTTTGTCGGTGACCTCGACTGGAGAGTTGTCCCCCATAAGAATAGGAGGAAATTTTCATGCATCCAATGAAGAATAGACCTCTTTTGTGAAATCCATGTGGTGTTATTCTCCTGAATCTACTATCCAAGAATCAGGAGAGGAGTTGATGGAAATCAAAGCATGGCTAGAATTGTCTTTCTTGGGATTTTGATCTTTGGCTTCTTCTTCTTGTCACCCTCGGGGATGCAATATCCAATGTTGTTTTGATGAAGTATTTGGGTCATTATGTCTCTCTATTTTTGCATACATGTGGATTCTGGATGAAATACTTTGTAGAATTAAGAGCATTTCTCCCATTTTCTTCCCTTTCAACCTTTGGATCCGGAAGCATCGTTGAAGGGTTTTGAATACCTTCCTTATTTGGATTTGCATGTGATTTCCTTTTGTATTTATCTTTATATTTATGATATTCATGATCGCTTCCATCTTCCACAGTAAGTGTATGCACCTTTGGGCCTTTTATTTTTCCCATGTTGATGAGCTTTCTCTACTCGTGTCAGAGACTCGATAAAGTCCTCGAGAGAGGGCATCTTCTAGGTAGATCTAGATGTGAATCTAACTTAATGAAATGTGGATACAAACAATGAGTATTTTGGAACAAGTTTGGAGAGAATGGTGAGACCCATTTGTTTCTCCTCCTTAGATTTATCAACCCCGCAATCCTTGAGTTGCGACAACAAATCCTTATATTTGGTAAATAAATATTGGATATTGTCAAAGCTTTTTGGATCCAATGTGAGAAATTCCACCTCGATCATTTGCACCCTCATCTCATCCTATTTTCAAAAAATCCTATCCATGGTGGTTCAGGCTTCATTGGGGGTTTTACAGGATGATATGTGAAAGAGAAGTTCAAGAGAAATGAGACTGCATATTGTTCTGAACTCTTCATCCCTTCAATTTACATACTTGGATTTTTCTAAGGCTGATGCTGGTTCTGCCTATTTTCATGGTTAACATGTACAATCCTCTACTTCGATTATGATCCGGATTATTTTCAGCACGAAATGAGAGCGGAGATATAATAAAGAAATGCACAGAGATATTACAGATATATAGTAATACATGATTTCTATTAATCAGAGAAATGTACAGAGACTATAAAAATACAGAGTGAAAGACTCGCTATAATGGTGGCAGCTTATCTCTGAGAAGAGATGTGATGGCTACTCGCATTCGCAAGAAGATCATTACAATGAGGCTCTGAAGGCCCTTTTACAATAAATGGGAATGCCAAAAGTCCTAGACATCCAAAAACCTAACCTTGGGAGATGAAGCACCAAAAGTCATGTGGGCCCCGTTTGGGTAAGTTGGTACATCAACTTCCTGAGGTCGTAACTTTTGCATACGATCTCCGTTTTAGGTGTATGATAGCCCATTGGAAAGATCTATCCGAGGAATACACAATTTTGTACAAAATTTCATGATGAAATTTTGTGACCACAACATACCCCAAAAAACGTCGTTTAGGGCCTCAAAACGGCTCCAGAAGTTCAGGACCCAAAAAACTGCTAAAAATAGTAAATTATCAAAATTGCCAGAAACATGTTTTGGGCCAGTTGGAGAAGGTGGGTGGCCACCGATATCCACCTGGATCAGATTATGAATTATCATATTCTCCTTCCATGCAAACAATTTGTAAGGTGCAATAATGAATTCTTTTGGAAATTACATTTTTTGTTGTCTTAAATCTTCGGTACTTGCAAAAATAATTTGGTGTGTCTTTTCACTAGTAGTCCATCAGCTCTGATACCATGTAAATGTGTTGAAAATTCACATAATAGATCTAGCTTGGAATTGACATGCGCATTTGTAGAGAAAATATGAGAAAAGAGAAGTAGGAGAGAAAGAATGGAAGAATTCTCATTAAACAAATGAATGAATGATAATTTACACATGATATACTCTATATAACTCAGCCAATGCACACTAGAGGAGAATACAATGCACCATAGTGGTGGTATAGAGTGATCTGGACACACACCAACAATTACAGGAGCAAACTTCCACCTAGTCTAGTCTCTTAGGAAATTACGGGAGTAAACTACAACCTAGTTGAGTTAACTAGTCTATCAGTCTTCAGTTAACTGACTGAAACAGAGTGACTATCCCAAGGACAATGTACATTAGTTGGTGATGATCCCACTGCTTCATGGTGATAATACAAATGTAGCATCTAGACTCCACTCAATTGATCAAACTAAAGTAAAAATTGAAGAGAATATTCTCCCTGGAGGAATATTCTCCTTAAAATATAGGAGACTAAATAATTACTAATTAACATAGGAAAAACCTTAGGAAAAATAAATCCTGGGTGTGTGTGAAGTAACTCCAACACAAAGAAACCCAAGCCAAGCATCAACAGGAAATGTGATCTCACCAAGAGGTTGAGGTTGCACAACAAGCGGTTAAGGCACTCCATGCCATGGAAGTCACTGTGCATACTAAAATTAAATCCCACCATGAAACAATGCTCACTTCCCACAAAGAATTCATAAGTGCAGTTGATGAAGTTTATGCGCATTTACCTAATATAGAAGCATATATTTTAAACATACATGTTCCTCGCAAGAATTTCACAGTGAAGGAGCGACTCTAGTTCTTGGAGACATAGAATCTTGAGCTTTGGGAAAATCTAAAGCGTCTTACCATGGAAAATCAGGAGTTGTAGAAGAAAATAGAAGTGGGAGAAGAAGCATTGAAAAAGGGGCAAGCACACATCATCGACTTCATAGAACTGGTCAAGTACAATTTCACACTTTGGACACACCTCCAGAATGCCCCTAAATTCTATTCCATTGACATGCATATTTGGACCACTGAAGCATAGGTCGTGCACCAACAAAAAGAATTAGCATCCTTACCCTCTATTGAAATATAAATGGAAATGAAATTGATTCCAAACAAACTTCGAGAGATTATAGTAGCTCAGATTGAACAAAACACCGCCTCTAGAATCACAGTAGACATGGATGACAAAGCCCAAATGTATTACAATGAACTGGAAATGGAACACTCAGTGGAATGCCTAATGATAAAAAAAATAGAGCAGATCAACCTTCAATCCCCATAGGTTACACTGAGTGATGTAGAGGATGTTTTACAGTTGACACATTTATTGCAAGAAACTTTTGATGAGGTTGATCGTCACTTTCAATAATTCATCTAGGAACTCATGGAAATAATACCATCAACCCCCTCTATCAAGTTGTAAACTACGTATTTGGATTAAGGATGAGCCAACCTTAAATCCCCATAGGTTACGCTGACTGATGCAGAGGATGTTTTCCATTTGGCGCAATAATTGCAAGAAACTTTTGATGAGGTTGATGATCACTTTCAATAATTCATCTATGAATTCATGGAAAAAATACCATCCACCCCCTATGACAAGTTGTAAACTGTCTATTTGGCTTAAGGATGATATGACTAATAGTGTTGGGAGCATGTTGGCACATACGTTTTTGAAGGTGTTGTATGCAAATAAAAAATACATGTGCACCAAGTAAGATACACTATGTGATGCTAGGAAGGATCAACATTTGTTCTAAATCAAGGTTATGGATGAGATGGAATGTTAGTTGGGATTTCCACATTCTAGGAAAGATATAAGGGATGCACGATGACACGTAAAGTGTGTGAGAATGTTTTTGACTCAAGAGAGTGGAGTAGAGTAGTTGAGTAGAAAGTTAATGATTGTAAGGGAGAGAGAAATAAATATGGAACAAAGTGTGATTTCCAAGTCCAATTTTGTCCCAATTTTTCATGAATTTATAATAGATAAAGAAACTATGTATGAATGAAAAGAAGAGAATAGAGCACATGGTGCATCTCTATTTATGACTTTGTGTCTGAATGACTCTATAGTTAATGAATGAAATGTGAAGTCCTTTATCTTTTCATTTTTTTGTTTCATGGTCTAAATGTATGTTTGTTTTCTATCTTATGCATAACAATCTGTCACTTAGCTATGAATGAATGAATAGGTTTATTCCAGAGAGGTTTCTTGTATGTGTTGTCCCTTCACATATAACATAAGACTAATGTTATATGTGATTTTCATGGCATCTCATGTGAGAACTTATTTAGTCCTCAACTGAAGATTGAATATGTTGGTACCTTGGGTTTTTTTCAGTAAATATTGATGAAACCTAGGTCTTTAACCCCACCGACAAGTGTATTAAGGGTGAATTTCCACTGAACCAATTTTATCCCTAAGTAGGGCTCAAGTATGCATGTCAAAACACTCTATGTAATTGAAACATATCACTCACCTACCCAACAATCACATCAATGGGTTTTTCATCCAACTAATTAGCTATGTGTGGAGATGAGGTCTCTATACTTAGAACACCCTCATCCCCTAACGGTTATGGTGTGCGAGAACACCCAATTTAGATCATGATACCATAGTACCTTTAAATGTGAGGTTACCCTACAGGGAATATACTATTTCAATGTATTTGTTGATGTCTCTAACTATGGAAAAAAATCACTTTATCTCCTAACACCTCCAACCATGGAGTCTCGAAGGCCCAAATTTTTTTCACTAGGATCAATAATAGGTGTTAGTATCCCTAGTAGTCATGTACACTCCTAGCCTCATTTACTCATTAATATAATCTGCAGAAGTCATCTAAATGCTCCCATCATATGCATGAATGTAACCATTCTCTTTCTCAAGGAACTGATATTCCAAAATGCCTCCCCATCGCACAACACAATCTTATTTCTTTCTACTTTCACACAAGGTAACAAATCCCTTGCAAAACCTCCTCTTGGCCTTCCCATTCCCTCTTCCTATATGTAATTGGGGTGAGTTGGGCTTAGGAGTAGAAGAAAAAGTCCTTTCCCTTGGGAATGATTTCCACAACTTAATTATAATCAATCAAATCTACTCCAATTGAAAAGATTCAACAATAATTGGTATTAATGGATCAAGATATACCATAATATACTTTAATTATCAACCTAGGTTCATTTAAAAAATCCCTACACTGTATAGGCAAGTCTAGGATTTTAAATTGCTAGGTTTTTTTAGTTCTAACTATTATTTCTGGGGGTTTAATTCCTTTAAGTCTTATTCTACCCTAATCATAATGAAAACTTATGTAGGAACTATGAAATATAGTTAAATCCAAATTTATTCCTAATCCAAATGAGTTCATTCATCCTAACACATTGCTATGGTACTTGGTATTACAAAACTAAATCGTCAAGTCACACATTAATATTGTAAAAGCAAATTGCAATGAAAGTATGAAAAAACATAATCTTATCAAATTCATTCAACCGAGCACATTACTAAGAAACTTGATATTGTATAACTCACTTGGTAGGTCAAACACTAGTTGTGTGAAAGAACTAAAGTTGTAGGAAACAAATTATAGGAATAAAATAACAATAATATAACAGAATAAATAGAATGACTTATCCAATAATAAAAATGAACCAAATAACCAAAGGAAGTAATGCAAGGGAAATTCTAAAAACAAATTGAGTAAATATCTATGTAATGTCACTTTCCAAATGATATCTCCAAAAGATTTACGTAATAGCCTAAGTGATTCCCATAGGCTATATTCAACGAAAAAGAGGGATTAATTAATTATTTAATGTCATCGGAGTGGAAAATGTAACTTATTTAAAAGTGACGTTGAGTAATTAATTAAAAAGGTGTTTTAAGAGACTTGAGTTTATAAAGTCAATTTACTTTATTAAAAGGGTAAAAGGGTCAAAAAATGTTCAACAAAGAAATAAAAGGACAATGAGGGCACCCTCTCTTAATATGCATGTTTTTATTTTGTAAAATGAAATTGAGATATCTCTTGTGGCTTTGGATCTTGGGACGAAAAACATAGAGAGTTTGAAAGATTGGTTTCAATGGTGAGACCATCCACCCTAGTTTATCGAAGGGAAGAGATCATCCAAATTTATTCAAATGTGTTTTATTGTAGCTGAGTTTTGTCATTTGATGGATGAGTTCCTCGCTTATAGAGGTTGATTTAATCAAAGGGGGCGAGTTTGGATTCAAGTTGAACATTTGGTGTTTGGGAAGAGATTTATTGAGTGTGGAGGTCAAGTTACTCTTTGTGTGGCCGAGATTCTTCAAATTGAGAATATTTATCTTGCAACTAGGTGCATTTTTTGTGCGATATATCGTCATTTTCCCTATGGAATGAGTCTCTTCCTATAAGAGAGTCCTACGCTTTGATAGGAAATTATTTGAGGTTGTAGGGGCCAAGTTCCTAAACATTAGAGGTCAAGTTGTTGAGTGAATTGAACCATATCCTTTCTAGAAATAATACTCTGTGTGTGGAGTTGATTTGTATGCCATTGAGTTGATATCTCTCTCATTGGTCGATTCGTTGATGTGGGAAAATCCTTTCATCTATAGTTGTTGTTGCTTGTTGATTGGGATAAGATGTTATTGAAAAAAGGGAGATAAATATCCATTGTTTTCATCTACATGCTTGTTATTTAATTACTGCCTACCATATTTAATTTTTGGTCTAAATTATTCATTACAGACTTGTATCTTCAACAGAGAAATAAATAGAATGTTGTTATTGTTAGAAGGGTGGTCAATTTCCCTACTGTATGAGTCAATTTATATTGCAACAAAACTATATCATTGGTAGAGGTTATTTGCTAACTGAATTTTCTTGTGACGAAGCTATTCTTACCATTGTTATCACTCGGTTGTAACAGGTCAGACTTTATTAAATAAAATCATCTTTGTGTGATATATATTCTTGCTATTATACTATTCTTTCTTAAGATATTATATAGACATGTGGTTGTGATGTTTTTTTTCTCAATAAAAACTTAATGGTATGTTGGAATCCTCAATCAATCATTCAAAATTCATGCAATAAAACCCACACATCAAACACTAAGCTATTACAACGAAAATGTAGCACTCTTTCATACTGTAATGCTCTGATACCATTCTGTAATGCTCCCCCGACCGTCATCCAACCCACTGGCCGGGCAGACACTACTTTGCAGAACAACATCATTTTATGCTTAATTAATAACATGCATTTAAAACAAGTTAAACATATTTAAACTTAGAGTCAGCACAAAATTACTGTTGACATAAATAATCCCTGGAATTAACATTCATTCATATGCACAGTAGAATACATGATAAATATAAATACACAGACATGAAACACATAATTAAAACATCGTCTGGTACTTATATTTATCATGTATTCTGTTGTGCATATGAATGAATGTTAATTCCATGGATTATTTATGTGAGCAGTAATTTTGTGTTGACTCTGAGTTTAAATGTGCTTAACTTGTTTTAAATGCATGTTATTAATTAAGAATAAAATGATGTTGATCCACAAAGTAGCGTCTACCCAGCTAGTGGGTTGGATGACGATCGGGGGAGCGTTACAGAATGGTATCAGAGCGTTACAGTATGAAAGAGTGCTACAGAATGGTATCAGAGCGTTAAAGTTTGGCATCAGAGCATTACAAAATGGTATCAGAGCCAAGGTTTCGACGTTGAGCCTAGATGGGCCAGTTGAGTGGTCTTCAGACCAAGGGCTTGAGGAGAAATTGTGTCTGGAGGACCAATTTCGGACCTTTAAATGCTCCGGAGTGTCAAGGAGTTACTTGACCGTCTTATCAAGCTCAGGAGGTGTAGCGATGTTATAAAACTGCATTCGGTGTGGTATATGGCCACAGGGAGAGAGAGAACTCCACACCATAAGTGTTGGAGCCTTAGGATCTGTTCGGGAGAAAAGGAGAACCCTCACGACCATTATATTTGGAGAACGTGCACAAGGTTTAAAAACCTTTGGAGTTGCACCGAAGTGTGGAAATCATGGTACGCAAAATCCTGAAATCATGAGGACCATCTATCGGAGGGACACGTGGCTGTCGATCGACATTTCGGAATCCGAGAAACCAAAGGGAAAGATCCCTCATTATCGCAAGTCACGAAACCTTGGTTACCGAAACCCCAAAATCCCAAAACGTCGAAAGGATCTGTGCCATATATCTGAGAGAGGTCTAACCGTTGGGTTTCACTTGGAAGGGACGTGGGAAAATGGATGTGTACCACGTGCCAGTGGGTCGAGAAGAAAAGAGAGAGTGGTGGGACCCGATGATGTCACCGAAGGTGACGTGGACCCTCCTGAGTGTGCCACTTGCCATGGTGGATGTGGGATATAGTTGTGCTCTGTGGACCCGAAGGGTAAAGGAAATAGAATTTTTAGAATTCGGGGATTGAAATGATGAGAGACTTGGAGTCGCTACATCATGAAATCCTGGGTACCGAAGAGCCAAAAACTGAAGTGCCAAAATCTCGAAATTTTCGAAGACAAAAGAACTGTCGAGGATTTAACTGTTGGATCCTCATGGACCAAAACCCCGAAACCCGAAGTCCCAAAAATAATAGAGCCGAGTAGAGCTCGGAAAATTCATGAAATTGAAACATTTTCTTAAATTGGATTGTTTATGAATGATGAAGGAATTGTCAAGAAACAAAGGCCTGACAAATTCTAGTCGTTTGTGCATTTGTATTGCAGAAGGTTGATGAGTGCTAGAAATGATTTGAATTGCCACAAAGTGCAAAGAAATGGAAGAGACACATAATGCTTCTAGTTCAGAAAATGAAGCTCAGAAGAGATAGCGTAGAACTTTTGTATGTAGAGTGTGCATATCCACCACAAGGAGTTCTTATAGAGGGAACTTGTTTTAAGTTCGAAAGACTCCAGGAGACGAGCGTAGAGGGTGCCAGGAGGGAACCATAAAGTCTTTTGGAAAACACCATCGAAGCCTTCAAAATATTCAAAATCCTTCAAGTTAGGGAGGAAGTCAAGTCCAGAATAATTGACACCAAGATATTTGGAAAGAAGTCATTGAGAACCTAAACGGATGATAGGAATCCTTGGAGGTAAGAATGTGCAGAGGAAAGCACCAAGAAAAAAGAATCACTGAGGGTTTTGTGGAAGCTCTGCCAGGAGGGCATTGAGCAAGTGCATAGAGTGCACAGAAGAACTCTATTCTGAAATCAGAGGAAGGAGAAGTGTCGAGAAGGAAGACATAATTTCTGAGAATTCTGTGAGACTCTGCTAAGAGGGCATTGAGAAAATGCACAGGATGCATTGAGGAGAACTCTATTTTGAGTTTAGTGAGAAGACAGAGTCACTGAGGATTCTGGAGAACTTTGCCAGGAAGGGCATCGAGTTGGTGCAAGTGTGCACAGAAGGAACTCTTTCGAGTTCTGAGATAGGCCAAGTGTCACAGGAAGACACTCACAGGGTTATTGAACACCCTATAGGCTCAGTAAAGCATGCTTGAGAAAGAATTTGCCAGAGGGCACCAATTTCCATTTGAAGGAGAAGGCAAGGGTTGAATCCCTTAGAGGTTCAAGTTTCGAAGCTCAGGAAGGATAGTGTTGTTGTGCAAAGAGTAACAACAAAGAGGAGCAGGAGGTTGAGAAACCCTTCGAGGCTTCACATTCGACAAATCTCAGGAGGGACAATGTTCCTAGAACACAGGCGAGATTCAAAGGAATTGAGCTCGCAGGGGAAGCGAAGGTTGAGGCCTTTGAAACTTCAAAAAATATTCTAAGGGGAAGGAATAAGTTCTAAATCTCAGGAGGGAGCATAGTTGTCATTGGATCAGCTAGAGAGGAAGAGATCTGGGTCGTCAGATCTAGTGCAAAGAGCCGATAGTCATCGGATCTGGAGGAAGGCGCACAAAGTTTAACCTCTGGGAGGTTGCAAAGGAGAGGAGCCATATGGATGGTGGAGACACTTCATGGAGGAAGTGCTGAAGTTGCGAGAGTCATTGGATCTTGCAGAGCAGCAAGGGGATTAAGGTTGAGTAGTTTTTGATACTCTGAAGCTCAGAAAGGATAGCGACCACTAGATCCGGGTCAACGACAATCGTTGATCTCATTCAAGAAATCGCGAATTCGGGGTTCGTGAGTTTGGAGGGCAGACCAAATTCTTGGTTCCACGAAGCCCCGATTCATGAGGAGTAGGGAAGGAGATACAAACCATTGAATCTAAGTCACGAGAGAACCATTGGATTAGAACCTCCGTGTGGTATCGCATATCGAGGGTTCAGGGGTTGAAAGAAATTCTTTTTGACTGTAAGGTCGCGAAGTGCCGAGCACTGAGGGCTCGTAGAACACATGGCACATCCATTAGGTGGGGACCACATCGTTGATAGGTGGCATAACAATAAGCGCCCAGAGAAAGGGGAAGCGGGTGATAGGTGTTGGACACACATCGCCTGGAAAGGATTCAACTCATCGTTGACTTTCGTTTCTTGTGGATCCGCAAAGGAGGAGCACGAGGGCTCAACACTCCAAATCATGAAGTCACGAGTTGTGAGTAGTGCTAGCACTTAGCCCTAGTTGGTGGTTATGTGTGGAAGGCACTAACAAGGAGGAGCCATACCCATATCACATCTCGGGTATCGGCGTCTGGAGAAAGAGGAGTCGAGGGTCTTCAAATCACGAACTCATGAGTTGTGAGAGGCGCTTGCGCTAAGGTAAGGTCGTGGTCACATGGAAATGTGAGGCTCATGCCTGGCATCAAGTTGTGTAGGGCGGGTTTTCGTGAATCACCTGTGGATCAGATTCATTGGAGGTTCCAACAGGGAATCAAAGGAGACGCTTCGGCTCGAGGAGAATTTAGAATGATCATGTGCGGATCTTGGCTCGAGGGTCGGAGGTATGTGTCAGAGCTGAAGTGTTGGTTATAAGTTTGATAAAAGAAGCATGAAATCTTCTACTGCTATCAGATATTTAGGTAGTATAATTTTTAATGGCAGCCATGCAAGTATGATTTTTTATCACTCTTTTTGCATAATTGTTGAAAGGAAATTTTGGTAAGAATTTCCTCAGCCAGAGATATGTTAAAAAAATCACATGATTATATGATTGAATGCATACCACTAGATGTGGTAAAGGCTGTAGGCCTGTATTAATTCAAAGCTTTTTAGCTTATGAATGCACACATTGACATAGTAGAATGTCATGTTAATTTGGTTATGGGGTAATAAACAAAGAATTAAAGATAAAAACTGGTTGTAGGAATAAATGCCAGTAAGCTAGTCATGTATGAGACCAGGACCTGGTTGAATATGACAAGGCATGGAGAATGTGGCAACACATTAGCCAGAATTCCAACTCATGGATGGTGATATACATGACTGAGATAGAGAGCATTATGTAATTCAATGCAAAGTGCACTGAATAAGAATGCATTGAGAATTGCACTCATGCATAATGAGTGATAGAATTGTATACTAAATGCAATGGTTGAATATGTTTTGTAAGTACATGCATATATATTATTGCATGGAAATAATTATACTAATGGATGAAATGTTGCTAACCCCTGAAGTTGAGAACATTTCAGGAATTGTTAAACATTGCAACAAGAAAGTTACAAGTCAGGTAGTCACAGGAATAGAGACTACATAGAATTTTATGTTCAGAAAATTGAAATAATGAACTTACTGTTGTTAATTATCTACATGCATATGCATAGAATGACGATTCATTCTATTTGGTCAAGTTGTTTGGTAATTGTGATTGAATTTCCAGGTGCAGGAAATTCTAAGATTATTGCATAAGATGTTGTACATGTTGAATTATGATGTACAGAAAATACTGACAATTTGTTGGCAGTATGCAAGATGAAGTCTTGCAGGAAAATTGTATGCAGTT
>ML833737.1:61157-97056 GCA_009831015.1 Picea engelmannii
AAAGTTGAATTTCCTTTCGAACTAATTGGAATTTCTAAATGAAATCCTTTATGTTCTCTCAGAATAACTACATGTGGTTGATGCAAATGAGATGATGTTGATAAAAGTTAAATGTTGGCTACAAAGAGTATCTCGGGAAGATGATTCTTGGAAACCTTAGAAGGAAGTTGGAACTCCTGGAGCCATGGTGCTATAAGACTTCCGGTCTGGCTTATTCCTAAAGCCCAAGGAAAGGGAGGTGTAGCACCGATGGACTGTGCTTGTGAAGGTGTATACTCCCGGGTGGGATAGGCATGTGGGGAATGAGAGACCGTTGGTTGGAGTACTACCGAGGTTTGAATGGTTGGAGTGATGCTAAGGTCTGGTACCTTGGCCTAGAACATGTGGATAAGGATTGTGGACCATGGCTATATTGAGAAGCCATTGCCCCGATGGAGTCATAGCCCTGCTCTGGGGTGGAAGGTCTTCTCACTCAAAAGATAAGTACAATTCTCTATTTATTGTATGTTGTATACAATTTTAATGTTATTAAATTTGTTTTTATATACATATATATACATTGCATATATGCTTGCATTACCGCATCCATGAATGTACCTAAGGTGTCTCATATTTCATTACTTAAGAAATATATATACCTGATGCTAATCATGTAATCGATTGGAATATGATTCAAGTGGAACCAGAAGGTGTCCTGCAAGTGCATCCTGTGCACATATTGGACAGGAAAATAAAACAACTCCAGAATCAAGCTATAAAGCTTGTAAAGGTCCAGTGGACCTAGTACAGTCCTGAGGATGCAACATGGGAGCATGAAGATTTTATGTGGGTAGAGTACCCACATATTTTTTAAAATTTTGAAAAGATTGCAGATGTTGTGTAAATTTGCACTGAGGACAGTGCAAAAATAAGGGGAGGGGGATTGTAATGTCCCCAAGGCCGAGCCCAACTGTAAATCTTGTTTACGAAATGAGTTGTAAAATGTTTTACAAGTTGGTGAGCCAAGTTTATATAAGCTGGTGGGATTATGTGATTGTTAGGCTAGAGATCCTGAGTGTTGAAGGGCAAGAGCCTGATGTTGTACATGTATCTGTGTAGAACATTAATAAAAATATAAACACCGCTGCATGTAAGCCGAAACGATGGATGAGTGATGGGGGACTAAACTTCCATAGAGTGGGCAATGGATTAGGGGTTGGAAGGTGGGAAAAGGGGGCTAAGTGTGGAGCCTAGGGGATAAACCTAAGGGCTTAAGTCTTGGGAATAATATTTTAATATTATTCCAAAAAGACATGCGAATACTATGTTTTTATCCTAAGTTCTTTTGGAATGACATGTGACTTCCAAATGGTGGGAGGAACGCATGCTGATGGAAGCATGTAGCTTCACAGGTGGCAAGTGTCAACCCAAGCCCATGAAAATAAAACGGTTGAGATGAGACGTGGTGGGGGGGCCACCTCCATTCTACCCAACAGTTTGAGCATGAATCGGTCCGACCTCGCCAAGAGACCTCGTGCATATTTTGAACCGTACATCCCCTGAACTAGAAGCCTGTGTTGATTTCTGGAAAAAGTTTGTGTTTGTTCTAGAAAGCCGGTACACCCCTTCCTTGTTCTAAACCGCAGAGTCTGAATCGACCCATGTGTGGACAACTCGTCATGTATCCCTAAGAATACAAAGTGTGAGTCTATCCCGTGTTGCCAGATTGAGAAAATGGAAGTGTCTCGTCCCTGCTAAGCCTGGTTATGCTATTGTACCTATCTGTAGCTATCCTAGGGTGTTCATGTCTGGATTCCCATTGATTGTGGTGGATGTGTAGTGTTTGATGTTGTGTGTCTTGTTGGCCAGTTAGTACAACACTCTCTCCAGGTGAGAGAGGTGGTGAAGTTGGAAGAACAGGTTGTTGGGCCTGTGAGCGAGTCTCTCCAGGTGAGAGAGTGCGCAGAGGAAGGAGAGAACTCCTAGAAGGAACCTGGTAGTTGTCACAGAGCTCAGAGACTTTCAGTCCGATCTGTTGCTGAAACCCAAGGCAAGGGAGGTTAGCAGTCGAAGGACTGTCTAGGTGACAGAGAAGGTGTATACTCCTAGGGTGGAGCAGGCATGTGGGGAAGGAGAGTCTGTGAGCAGTGAGTATGAGTGGTTCCTGCAAGAGGATCCCTTCCTTGTGATTGTGTGTTTACCCTGTAACCTTAGCCTAGCCTAGGATTCCTTGCCTTGGGATTGGATCTTAGTCCCAACTCAGGGGTGACCCACTGCTGAGCTTGATGAGCAGTGTGGTCTAAGGCTAGGAGGTTCATGGAAGGCTTGCACCTGGTTGGTGGAATTACCACCGTTTCAAAGATAAGTACCAGATGATGTTTTAATTACGTTTCTGCATGTTTGTGTATTTATATTTATCATGTATTTTGCTATGCATATGAAGTAATGTTAAAGCCAATGATTATTTATAATAGTAGTAATTCTTATGGTTACTCTGAGTTTAAATGTGTTTCATTTGCTCAAATGAATGTCTTATATATAGAATTAAGTATGAGATTGTTATTCCACAAAGTAGCCCCTGCCCGGCCCGAAATGGGGGCGTTACAGAATGGTATCAGAGCATTATAGTTGCCAGATTGAGAAAACGGAAGTGTCCCATCCCTGCTAAGCCTGGTTATGTTGTTGCACCTATCTGTAGTTGTCTTGTGGTGTTCGTGTCTAGATTCCCATTGATTGTGGTGGACGTGTAGTGCTTGATGTTGTCTGTCTTGTTGGCCAGTTAGTACAACACTCTCTCCAGGCGAGAGAGGTGGTGAAGTTGGAAGAACAGGTTGTTGGGCCTGTGAGCGACTCTCTCTAGGTGAGAGAGTGCACAGAGGATGGAGAGAACTCCTAGAAGGAACCTGATAGCTGCCACAGAACTCAGAGAATTCTGGTTTAGTC
Source organism: Picea engelmannii (assembly GCA_009831015.1). Lineage (NCBI taxonomy): Eukaryota > Viridiplantae > Streptophyta > Pinopsida > Pinales > Pinaceae > Picea > Picea engelmannii. The sequence goes on from ML833737.1 coordinate 64,080, forward strand.
TGTTGCTGAAACCCAAGGCAAGGGAGGTTAGCAACCGAAGGACTGTCTAGGTGACAAAGAAGGTGTATACTCCTGGGGTGGAGAAGGCATGTGGGGAAGGAGAGTATATGAGCAGTGAGTATGAGTGGTTCCTGGAAGAGAATTCCTTCCTTGTAAATTTGTGTTTAACATGTAACCTCATCCTAGCCTAGGATTCCTTGCCTTGGGAGTGGAGCTTAGTCCCCCATCACTCATCCATCATTTCGGCCTGCATGTGGCAGTGTTTATATTTTTATTAATGTTCTACATAGATACATGTACAACATCAGGCTCTTTCCCTTCAACACTCAGGCTCTCTGGCCTAACAATCACATAAGCCCACCAGCTTATATAAACTTGGCTCACCAGCCTATAAAATAATTTACAACTCATTTCGTAAACAAGATTTACAACTGGGCTCGGCCTTGGGGACATTATAGAAAAAGAACCTACAAACTAAGTGTTTGGCGAAAGTTGAGACATAGAAACACTCACAAATCACTACAACAATGAAGTGGGATTTCATCATCAAAGTGTTTGATGAAATGTCTACACTACTAAACTAAAAAAAACCAAAAATATTTAGTGGGGACATTACAGTGGTATCATAGCTTGTGATCCTCCTAGCCTACGAGGGTATATAGTCTTGGCTATGGAAAACAATCAAAACAATGCATGGAACAATGGAGCTCATGGTTCAAATGGGCAGCGAACATGGAATCAAAGACAACAATATCCAGATCACATATTTTTTGAGGGAATATATGGCACTCAGTGAGGCATTTCACAAATCCATTTCATTCAAGGATTTTTTCACCATCAAAAATTTTGAGTGATATGAACCCCAAGTATCAGTGGGAAAGAATGTGAAGGTGCTAAGGAAAAAGGTACTAGCTTCTGAATATTTTGATGCATCCAAAAATGAGTAAAAACTTCACTCTTCATATGTTTCTTCTTCTACAAATGAGCACTTGGATGCTCATGAGGCCTTAGAACCTAAGAAAATAAAGGATATTTGGGAAGACAAGGAAGAAGATAGCACTGATACAATTTTATTCCAGCGTAGTGACAATGTGGTTTGGGATGAAGAACCAATTAATGGCACTACTATTTTGGATGAAGAAGAGGAAAATGTTGTTGATGGTGTGTGGGACAAAAGTGTCTTTGATGTTAACTTAGAGACAATACTTGATAGGTGTTGTGGAGACAAATATTTTTTTGATGAAGTGGTGCTTGATCATGATGCTATCCCAACTTTTGGAGAGTGGATGGTATCATCTAGAGAGCCAATTGATTTTAATGAGGGTTGTGTTCTTATCATGGACAAAAAAAAATCAATGGTTGGAAATCCCATGTCACTATGATTAATGTGAAGAAAATACTTCAACAACATGGGACTTAAAGGATCAATTATTGGTTGCAGAGGAGAAAATTGTACAAGTGTTGACAAGGGAAGATGGTAATCATAAGTTCATTGAAGGTCTTATTTGGAAAACCCAGATTGAGGAGAGAAAAAAAGGATTTGTAGGCGGAGTCACTAGTGCTCAATTACACATAATAAAAGAAGAACTGGAGCAGATGAAATCAGATTACTTGTAGTTATTCATGGATAGGGATATTTCTCTCAATTTCGCTAAAGACAAGGAAAGGGAGGTTGAGGAGATTTTTTACTAGTTGATTTTGGCACACTCTTCATCACATACAATGGAGACTCCATAATATTTCACAGACATGACATATGAGGGCATAAGTGAACTCAAAATTTGAGGGAGGATATCCTTGTGACAATCGTGCATGGGGAGCATTCATAATTGTAGGTGCTTGAGGAGAGGTATGATGTCAATGGTTTTAACTATGCTCCTATTTTGAATTATAGGGATCATGAGCCTTTTATTTTGGAGAGCCCACTAAATGATCAAGGCTTAGATACAAAGGATATATTTGATCACATTCCTTGTGGACCATCCCATAAGGAAGTATATGCATCCATGGATTGGGTGGACAAGTATATCACAGAAATGGACACACTTTGGGATACAGGTTCAAGTGACACTAGTAGAGTGATGGATACAATATAACCTATAGGATACATGATGGTATAGGATTATTCAATTATAAGAAGTAGTGTGTATAGGTATTCATTGGAACATGGTAGTGTACAATGGATTTTTGGGGTGTTTTCTCCAGGGAGACCTCCCAACAGAGTCCTCAACAATACCATTGAGCTAAGGTTACCTAGGATTTGTGAGTGGATGGGTGAGCCTCATGGAGTATCATATCCCTCAATGATTGATTTTCATCTAGGATATCATCAGATGAGGGTCATGGAGTAATATAATCACACATCTACTTCCATACTTCATTATGATTCCTTGGTCATGCCCTTGGGGTTGACTAATTCACTAGTAACTTTCCAATATTGCAGCAAGTCATAGGGGGATATATTTTTGTTATTTGATGCCCTCATTATATATAGAAAGACATGGGAGGTTCACGTGAATTGGTTGGATGAGATAGGTGGGATTGTGGCCATGAAAAAGTTCTTTCATTTGGACTACGTGATCAGTGTGCAGGGTGCAGAGGGGGAGATCCAGACTCTATTGGATCAGTTCATAGAGGGGTAAACCCAAGTCATTGGGTGTGGTGAACTTCTGATTTTGTGGTGGGATCCTAACATTTTGTTGAGTAATGGATTTCTTCATATGAGGTTGATGAAAAACAAGTTTGAGGAAGTGATTGGTCTACATTGTTGTGGGGGTGTTGTGAGAGGCATTGTGGAGTTATTTTCTATATGAAGAGGTATTTTTTCCTTCACAATACCTAGGGTTGGGTATAGTCATGGATTGGTAAGTTCTAAATTCATTGAGATCCCTCGGATGAGTAAGATTCATGATAGTGGGTATGATGAGAGGAGATCATAGTTTTAGCATGGAAGTCAAATGGTTATGATCAAAGGAGTGCAACATCAACAAGATGGTTCCTCTCGGAGATCCACTTAGTACCTTGGTACTATAGTGTTTGACAACTCGGAAGATGATAGAGATGAGATGGCTAGTTTTTACTTTCTGGAGTTTACTCTTGGGATGCTTAGGATTGGTTGCTTGGAGGAGTGTTCTTCTAAGGAGTTGACCAAGTTTTTGTACCTTATTATTTATTGGATTATCAGGGGCAATCATGTGGATTATTTTGTTATCACCTTGTAGATCAATGCTATGAGTAGAGGTTGCTTCACATCATATAGGATGGTTTGGGACCCTTACCACTTATAGGCAGGTCCGAGAGACATTCTCATGGAGAGACTTTGTGAATGATGTGTTGGGAAATATGGGGGAGTGTACAACTTGTTTGTAGAGAAGGTCAGGGAACACTCATCCAATAGGGTTAATGCATTCTTTGACCATTTCTGAGTGAGCGTGGGAGGGCATGTTGATAAATTGCATCACAGGTTTATCGAGGGTGCAGATAATAAATAGTATGTGTGCAACGATTGGCCAGTTATTAGAGTTCATGCAATTCATGATAATTTATTCAAAGTATAGGGAAATGATTAGAGTTCACGATCATCCCAGAGTCATTTTTAGTGATTGGGACAATAGGTTTGTTAGTGCATATTGGCAAGATCTGTTTATATTTGCAGTCACATGTTTGACTTCCAGTACTAGTTTCTACCCTCAGGTGGATGGTCAGGAAGAAATGGTGAACGAATGGGTTGAGAGGTATATTCATGACTATGTGAGTTCATGGATAGAGTGGTTAAATTTAGGTGAGAATTGTTGTGATGCCACTCATAATATTTTGCATACCACCCAGATCCAGTAAAGGATGTATGCAGGAAGGCACAAGGTGGTGCACAACTTCGACATTGGGGATGTTTTTTTAATTTAGGGTCCAACCACATAGACTATTTCCATTGAGGAGTAGTGGCACTCAGAGGATGATGTAATGCCTTTTTGGTCCCTACAAAGTTATATAGAAAGTTAGAGAGGTATCTTATGAGCTAGATTTGTTAGAGAGTATTCAGATTCATAGTATTCTCTATGTATCATGACTCGAGAAGGCATTAGGGCCACACATTACCACCTCCACAAACTTACCACCACTAGATGAGAGGGGATGGATGATATCGACTCCCGACGAGGTTTTGAATGTCCAAGAAGGGATATTGAGGAGGAAAATGATCAGGGAGTACTGTATCAAGTGGAGAAATTGGTCGGTAGGGGATGCCATGTGGGACAATGAGAAAATTTTGTAGCATGCTAGTTGTAGTTGCTTGAGGACAAACAATGTTGGGAAGGGAGGACTATAATGTCCATTTCCAAATTATATCTCTAGGATATCGATGTAATAGCCTAAGTGAGTCCTATAGGCTATAGTCAATGAAAAAAGGGGATTAATCAATTATTTAATGTCATCAGAGTGGAAGAAGTAACTTGTTTAAAAGTGACATTGAGTAATTAATTAAAAAGGTGTTTTAAGTGGATTGAGTTTATAAAGTCACTTTAATTTATTAAAAGGGTCGAAAAAGGTTCAATGAGGAAATAAAAGGAGAATGAGAGTGTCCTCTCTCACTATGCATATTGTTACTTTATAAATCGAAATTGAGAGAGCTCTTGTGGCTTTGGCTCTTGGGACAAAACTCTGGATATTTTTAAGGATTGGTTTTGGTGGTGAGTTTATCTACCCTATTTGATCAAAGGGAAGATATCATCTAGATGTATTCACATGTGATTTATTGTGGTTTAGATTTTTCATTTGACATATGAGTTCATTGCTTGTAGAGGTTGATTTTATCAAAGGGGGAGAGTTGGGATTCAAGATGAAAATTTGGTTTTGGGGTAGTGATTTCATGAGTGTGGAGGCCAGGTTACTCTTTGTGTGGCCGATATTCTTCAACCTGGTTGTATTTATCTTGCAACTAGGTGCATATTTTGTGGGAGACATCGTTATTTTCCCTCTGGTATGAGTCTCTTGTTGTTGGAGATTTGTGCTCTTTTCTAGTAAATTAGTTGAGGTGGTAGGGGTTGTGTTCCTAACCATTAGAGGATAAGTTGTTGAGAGAAACAAGATATCTCCTTTCTAGCAATAATACCCTGTGTGTGGGGTTGATTCCTATGCCATTGACCTAATATATATCTTGTTGGTCATTTTTGTTAAGAACCAAATATCACAATAGCATAGAAAAAACTCAGAATAAGTACTCAACGCCTTGGAAAAGAGATAATTTCAAATAATAAGACTCTTCAAGGGGGAAACCTCCTTATACAGCACATAAATTTCCAAATACAAGATCATTCCAAATGAAAAGGTCTCCTTGGTATATATAGGAGACTAGGAGGTACAATTACGACTAATGGACCCAAGCCAACATAAATAAAATAACATTACTAATGTAATATGCTTGAATTAAGGGTTAATGTGTAATACCCCTAGGCCGAACCCCAACTGTAAATGTAAATACAAATGTACTTAGGATGGTGAGTCGGGATGCAGAAAGGACAGTATATATGTGAGGTAAATGTAAATGTATTCACATGCAAATATTAATGAAAAACGCATCATTGCAGTAGACCAATCATGTAAAAGAGTATGGGGGACTAAACTCCATTAGTTAAGGATAAGGGGCTAAGCTAGGGAGCTTAAGACAAAAAGTAATATTATATTATTATTCCTCAAAGCATAAAGTATGGATAATTATTTTATCCTAAGCTCTAAGGATGGGGACGAGTTGGACAAAGTAGTTTTGAACATGAAAATTGTCAAGTTGGGAACATGCATACATATAGTTTGTACTTAGTTCATTTTCCCATCATTCCACCATATCTTCACTCGCTGATTTCAGTTGTCCTCTATACCTTTCTGTTACTATCATTGTACCTATACCATACATGAACCAGTACCATACCAATACATGTACCTGTACCTGTACCTGGTTAGCTTAAGAGTTGGAATGAAGAAGTGGGTTGTTAGGCCCATGGGATATTGAAGAGGTAGGTTGTCTGGCCCATGATAAATTCTCTCTAGGTGAGGGAATTTCTAAGAATTTATTTCCTGAAGGTGCCAAATTGTAGCTACATGGCTCTCAGACTTCTTTACTGACCTGTTTTTGAAGCCCCAGAAAGGAAGTGGGGTAGCCGAGGGACTGTTGAGGAGAGAAGGGGAAAATTTCTTGGGGCGGGATAAGCATGTGGGGAATGAGGGACCATAGGTTGTTAGCTCAATTTGGAACCTATGGTGGATTTTTCCCTATTGTCTGAGATACATCACCCTAGTTAGGAATTCCTTTACCCAGGTGGAGTTTAGTCCCAGCTCGAGGGTGACCCACTACTGAGAGTTTTGAGAAGTTTGGTCTAAGGATGGGAGGAACATGGAAGGTATGCACACAATTGGTGATATTTTTACCAAGATAAGTGTCAATTATGTGTTAAACTACATAATTCATTATTATTTATGCATTTAGTTTTATGGGTTTTTCCTATGTGTGTTGCATGTGTATTTTTATTATTATTCTGTATGAATATGTGCATTTGAAGAGTTTTTATATGTTTTAATTTTGTATACAGTTCGAAATTTTTTTGTGACATAGCCCTGTTGGATGTTGGGGATGCTACAATATGGTATCAAAGCTCTCGTTTTCAACATTGAGCCTAGATGGGTTGAACAAGATGAATTGAAGCAAAATTTCATAGAGAATTGATTTTGAAGTGGCCAAATTTCATGTTACAGTGCATCCATGGTAACAATCAGAACCAATTGTGTGGAATTGGGAAAAATCCCCAATTTGTGTTGTTAAATTCATGGGAAATTTGAGAAATTTGGCCAAGTGGTGAGATATTCTTAATTTAATATCTGTTCTAGAAAATTTGAACCTAGAATTGGTTGAATTTGAAGTTATAGGGTGCTAGGAGGGCGCTAAGAGAACACTTTGACTGTGTTTGAAAGATGAGGAGGTGTAGTGGTTTGATAAATCAAGAAGAGGCCAAGGAATTGACCCTACAATGGAGAGATCAAAGTTTGAGCCTTTGAAATATTGAGAAATCCTTCATTCGAGGGAAGCAAAGCCGTAGAGGAGAGAAACCACAATAGTCGTTGATTTGGGATGTAATATTAGATCTAGGTTGTTGGATCAAACCTAGATGAGAGGAGAGTGCACGACATAGGATATCCAATCCCATCAGTTGGATTTGAGCACAAGAGAACGAGAACTGTCAATCGGATTTCGCAGGTTGTAAGTCATGGCCAAAGTGGAGCGAATATTAGCCATAGATCCCATCATGGAACATGAGTCATAGATCTCATAATTCGAAGATTTGGAACTTCAGTAAAAATTGACCCTTGTGTCGCTAGGAGGAGAAATCCCCAAAGCTATAAAGTCTCAAAGTGAATCTACACCATATATCACTGGGAGAGTGCGAGTCATCAGATCCCTGAGTGGTTCGGTGACTCAACACTCTGGGAGAAATTGGTTGTAGTTATGTGGAGTGGATAATTACCCGAAGTCTCAAATTCTAGAGTAAATCCTAACCATCGGTTGTTGAGTACACATGTCCATAGATTTCCAAGTATTCGTAAATTTGACTATCCTGAGTATTATGGGTGAAATTTAATTTGGCGTGAAGAGTCCCAAAGCTACGAAGTACTAGAATTAATCCTAGTCGTTGATCAAAGGAGAGTCTCAACCATATATATCTTCCCTTCGCTAATTTGGGGTTCAACAGTTCGGGAGTGTGGTGGTCGTCTAGAGTGAGAATCCCTGAAGCCCAAAGATCGAAGTTAATTATAGTTGTTGGTTTTGGGAGGAGTGTGAGACATCTATTTCATTTCATAGTTCAACTATCTGGGAGGTAGCATGTGTTCAAGTCACGAAACTTCTGAAGCTCAGAGTCTCGGAGTCCTGGATTTAATCTCAGTCGTAGATCAAAGAGAAAAGTGTGGACCATTGATCCCTGAACTCTTCGGGATTTCGCTAGTTCTGCAGTCCGGGATATTTACGTGTTGGAGTCATGGAAACTCCCGAAGCTCGAAGTAATGAAGTGAATATACACCATAGATATTTGAGGAGGGAAAATAATCCCCACTAGACATCAAATCTAGACATAAGAGTTTGGAGAAATGAAAGATAAGGACAATACCTACACCTGCTGGTCAAAGTCACTTTATGAACGAATTCGGTGTTGATTATTACAAATATGTGAGACATCCTCCAGGACATAGACCTAAGAGAGAGCCCCTGAGATGGGTGTGTGGTCCTTATATGAGACAGAATTGGAAAATTGTGTTGGAATCCTCCTTACAAATATTTGAGATGAACTCCAGATGATTATCTAGTGTAACATGGTGAGAAAGAAGATATGTTGAGTTAGATGTGCCTGTGGCTGATCACAGGTGAACATGTGAATTCACATGATTTGGGTGCATCATTCTGATACGAAGATGAAATGATGTATTAGCCTTCTCTGAGCATATATTTGAGATGATGAACTCTAGATGACTCTCTTGTGTAATGCAGTGGGAAATAATATATGTTGAGTTGGATGTGCCTATGGATGAGCACAAGTGAACGTGATCCTAGTGGTTGAGCACTAGTGAGTGTGGTTCTCCTATGAGACACAGTGAGATAGATATGTGGACATCCCTGTGGATGTATGAGATCCATTTCTATATTGTTCAAGAGTCAGACTGACCTGTAACCCTATTTGTAATGTAAAGGGTACAGGTCGGCCCCACCTTAATGTAAAAGATAATTAATATGTTAATTATCAATTATATAATAAGATATTGAGGTCGGCCCTATTGTGCCAATAGACACTTGTGTTGATAGGTTCATTCTAATATAAGTAAAGTTAAATTCCCCATTGAGGAATCATATCACAAGTGTGAGTTTGGAAATTTCTGAAAACACTTGTTCTTGGGAAAAGTGTGCATCTCTCTTGGGCGCTAGGTTTCTAGGTTTTGTGAGAAACCTGTTGATCCAGATTTTATGAGAAGAAGGAAATGACTACATATTATTACCATATGGTTAACACAAAATAATAGAGATATAGTAAAACTGGTTTTCTATTCAATAAGGAAATAAGCTGAAACTATAAAATGCAATGGAAAACAAGCTTGCTGGAATGGTGGCGGCTTATCTCTGAGAAGAGATGTGACGACTGTGCTCATTCACAAGAAGATGATTGAAATGAGGCTCTCAAGGAATTTTTACAATAAACAGGAGTTTCAAAAACCCTAAACATCCAAAAACCTAACCCTAGGAGATGAAGCACCAAAAGTCATGTGGGCCCCGTTTGGGTAAGTCAGTTCATCAACTTCCTGGGGTCGTAACTTTTGCATACGATCTCCGTTTTAGGTGTATGATAGCCCATTGGAAAGATCTATCCAAGGAATACAACAATTACACAAAATTTCATGATGAAATTTTGATACCGCAAACATACCCTAAAAAACATCGGCCTCAAAACGGCTTCGAAAGTTCAAGACCCAAAAAACTGCTAAAAATAGTAAATTATCAAAATTGCTAGAAAGTTGTTTTGAGCCGGCTAGAAAAGGCGGGTGGCCACCGATATCCACATGGATCAATCCTCCATCCTTAGGAAGCAATGGTTTCCATTGTGTTGAGTTCCCCCATCAGATGAGGAAATTTCTACTGAATTTGGCCCCAGGTGAGCCACTTGCCTTGGTGCAGAAGCTGCCCTGCTTTGACGACTCGATAAAGTTGGATCCTTTGTTGTCAAGTGCCCTTGATATGTGTGTCCACAATCTGATCACTAGATGCCTGTTGTATGCATTCGGGGTTGAGATCTGCTGGTGTCAGTTGTTCTGCTACGTCTGAGGTGTCCAATAATGGTGGGAAATAAGGACAAAGGAGGTCCACGTTGAACACTAGGTGCAGGCCAAGGAAAGGAGGAATGTTGAGAACAAAAGAATTATCCCCCATAGCCTTGGTGATGGTGTATGACCCATAACAGAGTGGGTGAGGCTTCCAATGGGGTCTTGTAAGGTCTTCTTTCTGCAAGTGCAACCAAACTTTGTCGCCCACCTGAAACTTATGTGGAACCTGATGTTGATCATGGCGCTGCTTGTACTTGTCATTGGATTTCTGTAGGATATCCTAAACTTGTTGGTGGATGTGTTGGATCCTCTCAATGAACTAGGTGGATTTGTCGGCCTTAGTTGGAGTAGGAGAGGATTTAGTCGAGGTGACCAGAAGGGGCAGTGCAACATCTATGGGACCCAATGGTTGGAATCCCAACCCCACCTGAAAGGGGATATGGTCAGTTGAGCTATGCAGGGCTCGATTGTAGCTATGTTGGACATAGGGAAGAATCTCATCCCATGTGAGAGGGTGCTTGGAATTATACATGCGCAGGATATGCATGATCATTCGATTTATGACCTCGGTTTGGCCATCTGTCTGGGGGTGGAAGGCCATGGATTTGGTCAGTTTGGTGTTCAGCAGTGACTAGAGACTCGACCAGAATGTGCTGAGAAATTGACTGTCCCGATCTGAGACAATGGTTTGTGGGATTCCAAAATCTACCCAGACTCGTTCAAAGAAGATCTTGGAAGTGGCTTCTGTTGTGATGCTCTTCTTGCAAGCAACCAGAATCGCCATCTTAAAAAAGCGATTAACAACCACAAAAACACAGTCATTTCCTCGCTTGGTGGATGGGAGACCCGACATGTAGTCCATTGAGATGGATTCCCATGGTCTATCAGGAGTAGGAAGATGGGTGTATAGGCCCTGTTTCTTAGTGGTTGGTTTGGCAATAGCGCAGGCAGTGCAATACCTGGTATACTTGTTGAACTCCTGTCGAAGTTTTGATGAGTAAAAATGTTTTTGTAGCACCACCACTATCTTTTTTATGCCAAAGTGTCTTGCCACTCGGCTGTAGTGGGCTTCCCAGATCATCTTCTCTCGCTCACTTGAGGGAACACATATATGGCCCAAATGACACAACAACCCATCCTGAAGATGGAAATTATCGACAACTGCCTTTGCACACAACATTTGGTATGTAGTGGTGAAGTCTAGGTTTGTCTCATAGAGTTGGGGCCATCCAGATCTCTCATGGCCGAAGGAGTCTAGCATTGTGGTGAGTGCCATGACTGGTGGTCTGCTGAGGCAATCAATGACGCGGTTAGTGCTTCCTGTTTTATACTTGATGTTAAGGTGAAATTGCTACAAGTATGTGGACCACTATTGATGGAGGTCATTCTGCAATTTGCCTTGTGTATACATGAACTGTAGTGGCTTATGATTAGTGTGGATGACTGTCTCCCTCCCAAAAATGTAATGTCTCCACTGGCGGCAGGCTTGCACAATAGAGTACATTTCTTTGTCATAAGTAGGGTACTTATGGACAACATATAATAGTGTCGCACTATGATAGGCCACGTGGTTGTCATGGTGCATGAGAACGGCACCCACAACATAGTCTAAAGCATTAGTCTCAATATCAAAGGGTTGTTGTAGGTCTGGTAGTGAAAGTACTGGGGCTGAGCACAAGCACTGCCTCAAATCATCGAACACTTGTTGTTGGGGATGGCCCCATGAAAATTTTTCCATACCACCACCCCTGGTTATTTGGATGAGGGCCCATGCAATATGGGAGAATCCCAACACAAACCTACGGTAGAAATTGACAAGGCCCAAGAAGCTCTGAAGCTCAGTGAGTGTGGTTGGGGCTGGCCAGTCACGGATGACTTGGATCTTGGGTGGATCCACATGTACACCATGTTGATCAATTATGTAGCCTAGGTAATGGACCCTATCCATGCTGAAGGAGCATTTTTCCAAGTTGGCGTATAGCTTGTGTTGCCGCAAGGTGTGCAGAACCTGCTGAATATGTTGCAAGTGTTCGGCCCAAGTCTTGCTGTAAATGAGAATGTCATCAAGATACACCACTATAAAAGTATTGGTGAATGGTCATAGGATATCATCCATCATCCTCATGAAAGTGGTTGGAGCATTTGTCAGACCAAAGGGAATGACCAACCATTCAAAAAGGCCTTCCTTTGGCTTGAAGGTTGTCTTACATACATCTGTCTATTCTATCGGGACCTGGTGGTAGCCAAACTTCAGATAAATCTTACTGAAGTATTTGGCCCCCAGGAGTTGATCAAGGAGGTCATCGATTCGAGGAATCAGGTACCAGTTTTTGACTGTGATTTTATTCAGAGCCCGATAATCAATGCAAAGTCGTCAGGTTCCATCTTTCTTCTATACCAACACGATTGGGCTCATGTAAGGTGATGAGCTCGGATGGATGTGTCCCTTGTGGATAAATTCTTAGATATGTCGCTTGATATCCTCATTCTCTATCAGAGAGCAATGATAGACTGGCCCATTGGGTAGTGGTGCATCAGGGGTCAGATCGATGGGGTGCTTGACCTGTAAGTGCAGAGGTAACCCGGTAGGTGAGGAGAAGATATTCAAGTATTCTTCCATGACCTTATCTACTTGTTTTTACTGTGTGGAGAGGTCGTCCGTAGAGACCATGGATGTGGCTATGATTTTTCTCTCATTCTGAGAGCGAATCATGAAGAAGACAAACTTCCTGCATTGCTTAGCAAAGATCAAGGAAATAGCACTAAGTGGGACAACCTCAGGTATCCTGTACAATTTCATGTTCAAAGTAATAATAACACTACGAGGCCTATACTCATATACAACATGACGTTTCCATAAATAAGGTTGGCCTGTAATATACCAGATATAAAAAGTATGCAGAACAGAAATAAAATGCTAGAAATGGCAGAATAACATTAATATAACCATCATAATCTCCACAATAACACATAAATGATATAAGAACAACAACAAAAATAACACTTTGATTCATAAAGCAATGTTCACAGGCCTCTTCGAGGGGGAAACCTCTGGTCGGGCAACGCTCTATTACAATAATCTCCAAGCTAAGGTTTTCATACCCTCGACCCTTATTTATACTAAATATGTCTATCAAGAGAAGCATCTAGAGGAAGATCCTTCTAGAAGTGGAAGCTTCTATTAGGTCTTCTTACATCCACCTTATTCTATTTTATTGAAAGACCTTATTTAATATTGACCTTTATTACATCTGAATATATTGCTCTACCTATGTGTGGGTTAGGACCCTAACATGTCCGCCCCCTTAAAAACAACCTTGTCCTCAAGGCTTGAGATGTGGAAACTGCTGCAGAATGGTAGTTGGTTCCCAAGTGGCATCTGTTGGAGTTGTATCTTTCCACTGGACTAGCACTTCCTTGATGGTTTTCTAATGCAGGTGACACTCACGCTGGTCCAAAACTGCTTCTGGCTGTAGCCAAATGGATCCTACTTCAGCTAACTCAGGAAGGTTGGTTTGAATTTGGAACCTAGTTCCAATCACCTTCTTTAAGCATGAAACGTGAAAAAAATGATGTAGCTTCGAATGAATGGGCAGAGCTAACTGATAGGCGACTTGTCCCACACACTTGAGAACTATATAAGGACCATAAAATTTGGGCGCTAGCTTCTGACAATGCTCAGCCTTGAGGAAAGTTTTCTTGTATGGTTGCAGTCACAGAAACACCTGATCCCCTTCTGCAAATTGACGTTCAGAGCGACCTTGATCTGCTTGTTGCTTCATGCGATTATGTGCCATGACCAAGTTCTCTTTGAGGGTATGGAGAATATCCTCTCGAACTGTAAGTGTTTGGTCAACTGCTTGGACCTTTGAGGTACCCAGTAAGTATGAGAGAACTGAAGGTGGCTTCTGTCCATATACCGCTTCAAAAGGAGTCATGCATGTAGTTGTATGGTAGGAAGTGTTGTACCACCATTCAAATAGGGGTAACCATTGAGCCCACTGATTTTTCTTTTCAGAGGAAAAACACCTCAGATATGTTTCCAAACATTTGTTGACAACTTCTGTTTGACCATCAGTCTGGGGAGGATAAGTTCTGCTTCGATGCAATTAGGTGCCCTGTAGCCTGAACAGTTCTTGCCAAAAATTGCTTGTGAAAGTTGGGTCACGATCAGAAACAATAGAGTGCGGCATGCCATGAAGCTTGAAGACCTGGTCCATGAAAATTTGAGTCACTGTGGATGCAGTAAATGGGTGTTGGAGAGTGCAGAAATGAGCATACTTGGAAAGGCAATCCACAACCACCATTATGACTGATTTATTTCTCGATTTGGGTAAGCCAGTAATAAATTCCATAGAGATATTCTTCCAAATAGCAGGTGGAATCGGAAGCAGTTGTAGTGTGCCTGGAGATTTGACTATTTCTCCCTTGTTGCGTTGACACACATCACATTCAGTGAAAAAATTACGGATGTCCTGTTTCATACCATCCCAGAAAAAAGAACGTTTGACCCTGTCATAGGTTTTGGTGAACCCGGAGTGCCCCGCTGTGGGTGTAGCATGAAGCTCAAAAAGTACCATGGATTTAATCTTTGATTGTTTACTTAAATACAAACAACCTTTATATTGAAGCTCATCCTGGAGCCAAGAGTACCCTGGGGGAGCTGGAGCATTGGTCTGCAATTGCTGGATCAGATGCAAACTTTTGGGATCTTGTAGCCATTCCTGGCGAACAACTTGGAGCCAATCTGGTACAATGAAGGAAAGAGAAAAAAGGGATCCTTCTTCTTCATATTTTCGGGACAGTGCATCTACCACCACATTGTCTTTTCCTTTCTTGTAAATGATCTCATAATCATATCCAAAGAGCTTAGTCACCCATTTTTGTTGCTCCAGGGAGGAAATGCATTTTTCTAGAAAGTACTTGAGGATTTGATGGTCTATATTAATTTGGAAACATTGCCCCAAGAGATAAGGGTGCCATAGATCAATGATACGTAGACTAGCCAACATTTCCTTTTCATAGATGTGTTTGCCCAGATTCCTTTCAGATAGTTGTTTGTTGGTGAAGGCCAAAGGTTGACTCTCTTGCATAAGGACAACATTGATTCCTTTCCCTGAGGCATCACATTCCAACACAAAGGTCTTTGTGAAATCAGGAAGGGCCAGAACTGGAGTGGTACACATGGCCATCTTCAAGGTTTGAAAAGCTTGAGCGGTGGCTGGAGTCCAAGTGAAAGAGTTCTTTTTGAGGAGAGTAGTGAGAGGTGTTGCAATCTTTCCATAATTCTTAACAAACTTGCGATAATACCCTATTAAGCCCAGAAATCCACGCAAGCTTTTGAGAGTCTTTGGGTGCAGCCAGTATTGTATAGCTTCAATCTTTTTCGGATCCACCATGATGCCATCTTTGCCAACTAGATGACCCAAGTATTCTACTTCTGAAGCACCGAAAGCACATTCAGAATATTTTACAAAAGGTTGGTGCTGAGAGAGTAGATGGAGAACTCTATCCACATGAGTAAGATGGTTGGTCCAAGTTTTTCTATAGATGAGGATATCATCAAAGAAAACTAAGACAAAATGACGGAGAAAGGGACAAAAGACATGATTCATGAGGCTTTGGAAGGTGGAGGGGGCATTACACAAGCCAAAGGGCATGGTGAAAAACTCATAGTGGCCCTCATGAGTTTGAAAGGATGTCTTGGGAATGTCTGCCTCTTTCATATGTATCTGGTGATAGACCGAGTGAAAATCAAGTTTAGTAAAGAATTGGGTGCCACTCAATTCATCCAGGAGGTCATCAATGACAGGAATGGGAAATTTGTCTTTAATGGTCAGTTTTTTGAGGGCACGAAAGTCAGGACACATTCTCCAAGAACCTTCTTTCTTCAGGACCATGACTACAGGAGAAGATTAAGGGCTCGTACTCTGTCTGCATTAAGGAGTTACTGGACCATTTTATCAATTTCATTTTTTTGTTAAAAGGGGTGGCAATACGAACGGATATTGGGAGGAAGGCTTCCAGGTACAAGGGGAATGGAATGATCATGAACACTGCAGGAAGGAGGGAGTCCTTGGGGAGTGGAAAATAACATTTGATGTTTAGAAAGGAGGGCTTGGAGGTCTTGTGGCACCAGGGGTGTCTCTATTGCTTGTATGGCATGGAGTTGGGAAATGACACTAGAATGACCTTTTTTAGTAGCTTTTCCATGTGATGGGAACTAATGACCTCAAGTGAACCAGCAGTGATGCCTTCGCATTTATATTGGTGGCCATCCTGGTCAAATTGCATGGTTAATTCCTTAAAATCCATGAGAATGGGACCCAAAGTCCTTAGTCAGTCTGCACCCAACACAATGTCACAACCGCCCATGTCGATAGAAAACATATGGGATTTTAGATGGTAGTCACCGATTTGGAGACGAACATTTTCACAGCACCCTCCACATTTCATTGAACCACCATTGGCAATCATGATTTGGAAATTGTTGACGGCATGGATGTAGCAATGAGTTTCTTGGGTAATGCGGCGATGAATAAAATTATGGGTGCTTCCACTATCAACCAGAATGATGACCTTCCAATGCTTGATGTAACTGATTAACTTGAGGGTTTGGGGAGCAGAGAAGATAGTGAGAGCATTGAGGGAAATGACTGGTTCCACTTCGGGAGGGTCTGAGGGAGGGGTTATGTCAGTGATTTCAGGTGACTCAGACACAAGGGGAGTTTCAACATCCTCTTCTAAAATATCCTCAGAGATGGCCATGAAAAGATTTTGTTCCTTACACTTGTGTCCCGGGAAATATTTTTCATCACAATTATAACAAAGGCCTTTGAGTTGGCATTCAACCATTTCATCGCTGGTCAATTTTTGGATCTTTAATGGGGCGGAGGGAGTAGTGGGATTTATGGGTTTAGGGCGAGGGATAAAGTAGGGTTTTCGGTTTTGAGAGGATACAACCTGTTGTTCTTATTTATCTCTTTTAGTAGCCTTGACCCAACTCGAGGGTTGAGCCATGAGGACATGGGCCCGAATCTCCTCCTTGATGCCACTGATAAAACACTCTTGAAAGAAAGCAACATTCATGCCCTCTGTTCGAAAAGCCAGGCACTCAAAGGAAACTATGAAGTCTTATACTATTCCTGATTGTTTCAACTTTGTCAAACGACCCAAATGGTTGGTGTCAGTGTCAAAGTGTTCATAAAGCTCAGTCACAAATTTGGTCCAAGCAATATACCCTTGACGGGAAGTTTTTCTCTATTGCCACCATTGCCAACGTTCTTGATCTAGATGGAGAACACCATACCGGAGTTTGTCCAAGTCATCTGTAATGTCATATAAAGAGAAATAATGTTCCATTTGGGTTACCCAACCAGGGTTTCGAGCCATCAAATTTGGTCACATCCACCCGCAGAAGGTGTAGGTCGTGTTGAAAGTGATGGTGCTGAAAGGTATGGGAATGGGAGGAATGTTCACCTTCAGTCTTTGGAGGTGCGTCAAAGAAAGGGTCATCTGTAGGGATCTTCAGTTTGGTGCAGAGTGATGCAAAGATAGATTCAAGTTGGGTGGTCAGTTCTTGTTTGAATTCCTCCATTGAGGACTACATGGTTGTATTTATGGTTGTATTGATGGTTGTATCGATGGAGGCAACATTGGCACTGAGTTATTTTACTTCTTTTTGGGTCTCCAGGAAACTAGATTGCAAGGTGTTGAAGCGAGCTTCCAGGTCTTGGCTATGGGTATGGGCCATGAAGATGGGTGAACTGAAAAGGGGCGAGTAGGGTCAATTTTTTTTCCAAAAAATGATATGGATGAATGTGATAAGGGAGAAGAGATGAATCCAATGGAATAGGTCTCAAATAATGGTGAAAAAATTTCCAAACTTTTTTTTTTTTTTTTTTAACCTGTGGAGTTGTACTCCGGTCTGAAGAATATTGTAGTGATGAAATCCCCAAATGCTTAACCAGTAAGAAAAGTGTAGTGATTTGACAACCCGAACACAGTTGTGCGACAACAAATCTTGTCTGTTTTAATTTGTTTATGTTTTTGTCCCCCAGAGGCTAGGTATTCAAGGGTTTTATAGACAAGGGTTTTCCCTGTGCTATAGCTCTCTGATATACGTATGGGGTCCAACAATAGTACTCAACCCAATATCTCAGGGCACTAACTAAGGAGGATAGACCATACCCTTAGTCGTACTACCCGACTACCCAGGTACTAGAGAGTATCTTCCTGAGTGTTGTTCTCGGTGGCACTATAACAGTCAGGCGATCGATTAGTTTATCTAAAGAGGGCTTTAGGAAATCTAGGTCGATCCGTACACAGGTGTTGTCTGATGCGCTACCACTCGAAAGGGTACCAACAGGGGTTACAAAGGTGGCCAATAGATGTGTGCTTAAGAAACACTTGTATTTCCTGTGTGTATGAATCCCTCAACTGTGGGCTTATGCGTGTAACGAAAGATCTCTGTGGCTTAAAGACGCTAGAATACGTCTCTACCCTGAAAAACAATTTCCCACAATTTCTGCTAAGGAAAGTGCTCTAATACCACTTGTAATATACCAGATATAAAAAGTATGCAGAACAGAAATAAAATGATAGAAATGGCAGAATAACAGTAATATAACCAACATAATCTCCACAATAACACATAAATGATATAAGAACAACAATAGAAATAGCACTTTGATTCAGAAAGCAATGTTCACAGGCCTCTTCAAGGGGGCAACCTCCAGTCGAGTAGTGCTCTATTACAATAATATCTAAGCTAGGGTTTTTATACCCTCGACCCTTATTTATACTAAATATGTCTATCAAGAGAAGCATCTAGAGGAAGATCCTTCTAGAAGCGACAACTTCTATTAGGTCTTCTTACATCCGCCTTATTCTATTTTATTGAAAGGCCTTATTAATATTGACCTTTATTACATCTGAATATATTTCTCTACCTATGTGTGAGTTAGGACCCTAACATGGCCCAAAAGAACATCACAAACTTCAAGAGGAGAAACATCACACATTACCTCGTCTTTGAAGGGCTTGATGTTGTATGACAGTCGACACTGTTGGCTGACGCAGAGATCGCTTCCTTGATGGAGCCATCCAATGGTGTAGGGTTGTGGGTGTGGCATTTTTCAGTAGGGCCAGCTGCTTGACGACCTCTGCTAATATGAGGTTCTTTTGGCTACCACTATCAATGATGAAGTGCAGTGGGGTGCCTTTTACCCACATCTATGAATGGAAGAGGCGCTCTCCTTCTTTTGGCTCATCTGGTTCACCATGCTGGAGCTTGGTGGTAGCAATGGTGGCATTGGGTTCTGCGTCAATGATCCTTCTTCCCCTTTCTAGTTCCGACTCAGAGTCAGAACCTGCATCTGATTAAGAGGCTTTCACTTTGGCCACTAGTGTCTGCTTTCAGCGACATCTAGCAATGTTATGCCAAGGGCTCTTATGGAAGTCACACCACTTCCCGGTATCTTTCTTTGTCTTTCTGGTGTCATTCTTTGCTTGCGGCTTAAACTGGTTGTCCTGATACTGTCCATATTTGCTCTGTCCTTTTTTCTATGGGTTGGGGCCACCCTTTCCTAGCTTTTGTTGTGAGGGGTTCCCCGACCCAAATTGTCACGTCTTTTGTTTGAGCTTCTGCTCGATTTTGACGACATATCGGTAGGCCACGCCCAAGGATGAGATGTCCAAAAATTCTATTTCAGTCTAGATATATCTATGCAGAGCACCGCGATACTTGAGCACTAGATGTCTCTCCGAATCTTTGATACCCAACTTGGTGCGCAAGGTATGGAAGATATTTGTGAAATCTAGCACTGCTTGGTCTCTTTCTTGCCGTAGTGTGGTCCATTTGGTATACAAGTCGTCATAACTTTCGATAGGGTAGTATTGTTCCTTAATAGCATCCCTAAAGGATTCCTAGGTGGTTGTGACTGTAAATAATGAGGGTTCCTCTGTTTCCTTTTGCTCACAGAAAGTTTCCCACCAATCTTTGACATGGGGAACGGCTTTGAGGAGCGCAAAAGTAATCTTTTCTCTATTCTAAAAGTTATGGACAGAGAAATACCCTTATAGTAGATTCAACCACTTGTCTACAACATTTTTGTCTATCTGACCTTCAAATATAGGAATATCAAAGTTTATTTGTACCTTGAAGGGGGCGGTGCCTCCGCTCGAAGAAGATGTGTTTCCTGTTGGTAGTCGCCGAAGGATTTGCGTGAAATTATCCATCATATTGTTCCTCTGTTGCATGAGGGCTTCCTAAATCAATAGTTTGAAAGGATTTCCTATCTCATCATCTTTCTTTTATCCTTCCATGAGAGGTCGCTTAGGTGTGCGAGAGATTTTGTCCTCAAGAGAAACAAGCTCGAGACCCAAATATTTATACTCTGATCTCATTGGGGACATGCATTAAGACGAAAAGGAGTAGACCGCTTTGATACCACTGATCCAAATTTTATGAGCAGAAGGAAATGACTACAAATTATTACCAAATGATTAAAACAAAATAACAGAGATACAGTAAAATTGGTTTTCTATTCAATAAGGAAATAAGATGAAACTATAAAATGTAATGGAAAACAAGCTTGTTGGAATGGTGGGGGCTTATCTCTAAGAAGAGATGTGACAACTGCACTCATTCACAAGAAGATGATTAAAATGAGGTTCTCAAGGCCTTTTTACAATAAACAGGAGTTTCAAAAACCCTAAACATCCAAAAACCTAACCCTAGGAAATGAAGTGCCAAAAGTCCTGTGGGCCCCGTTTGGGTAAGTCAGTACATCAACTTCCCGAGGTCGTAACTTTTGCATACGAACTCCATTTTAGGCGTATGATATCCCATTGGAAATATCTATCCGAGGAATACAACAATTACACAAAATTTCACGATGAAATTTTGTGATCGCAATATACCCAAAAAAACATCGTTTAGGGCCTCAAAACGACTTCGGAAGTTCAGGACCCAAAAAACTGCTAAAAATAGTAAATTATCAAAATAGTTAGAAAGTTGTTTTGAGCCAGATGGAAAATGTGGGTGGCCACCGATATCCACCTGGATCACCTCTTGTTTGATAAGTGTTTATGGTGGTGAAGGTATTTCTCTTGAATAATATATAAAAGGATTGGTTGGGTTTTCTCCCCTTGTTGAGAAGGGTTTCCCATGATACTTCTTGTGTACTTGTGCATAGTGTTTCTTCTTGTGATCTTGGTTGCTACAACAAATTGTTCATGGTTTAAGTAAAATGATAAAATGGAATGAACTTCATGCTTAAGCCTTTCTCATTAAAAAATGAACATGGTATCAGAGCTTAGGTCTTGAAGAACACCTGCACAAGAACTTATAGTCTAAGTTGTCCTTCTTCTGCAGTTTCGTACGACCTCTAGGGCTTCTGCAGAATCCGTATGGCCCTCACTCATTTGTCCTTTTTCAGTAGATTACACGTGGACGTTGAGGAGGAAACTTGGATAAAGTTGTACGAACTTCCTCATCGCACCTCCTGAGATATTCAAAGTGAATTTTTGAGGATTTTGAGTTCTAGGGTTTCTAGGGTTCCAAAATTTTCTGTAGAATATTGATCTTAGGGTTTCTGCAACTTCTTGAAGAAACGTTTCAGCTCAACAAGTATTTTTGTGACACTCCCAAATTTTATTGTTGGCATTCATAAGCCCAACAAAACCTAAGTTTACTAGTCCAACCTAACCATTAGGTTTTCCAAGTCCAGGTGGCAAGAGTTTGTGAAGAAATCCGAAAACATGAAGAACATAACTTTAGTGGAAGATAGGCTTGATGGATTAAGAAAATTCAGCTCCTAGAAGTCAAGGCTTTAAGTCACGCTTGAAGAACCCTTGAAGAAGATGAACATTTTAATGTGTTAACAAAAACCTTACCAGAAACAACTACCGATGAAGAAAATGAAATAAGAAGGGAAGAAGATGTCAAGGCAAGGAAAATAATCATCTACTCAGTAAGAGATCATCTCCTACCTCATATTTCCAACCTAAATTTTTTTTATGAAATGCATGAAACAATGAAAGATATGTTTGAAAGTGACAACACTTTCAAAGCTCTTACCTTAAAGGGCCAGCTTCAAAGTACCAAGATGACAAAAGGTGATATTGTTTCTACCTTCTTTATGAAGATACCAGAGATCAAAGAACAACTAGGTTCCATTGGAGAAATCATGTATGAAAGATAACTTGTCTTATCTACTCTCAACAATATTCCAAAACACTGGGAAACTTTTCTTCAAAGCATCATTGGAAGAGAAAAGTTACCAACCTTTGATCTTTTGTGGACAGACTGTACTCAAGAAGAAATTAAACTTACAAATAGAGGAGTGGAAGACTCCCCTGATGAAAACCATTCTCTTGCACTTCATACAAATAAAGGAGGAAGGTTCAGAAGAAACTTTAGACAAACATTCAGAGATGAGAAGTCTCCATCAGCTCCATGTCATAATCAAAGAAGAGATGTTTCAGAGATTCAGTGCTTCAGATGTGACAAATATGGGCACTATGCAAGAAATTGTCCAACTAGGAAGAAAGGAAGACAATATGCTTCCACCGCTGACATTGATCCAAACCCACCCCAAAAGAATTAAGATAAGAGAGAGGAAAATTAATTCCTCTAAACCAAACACAAAATTGAACATGAATACAGATCCAGGTAAATTTGTGATCATTAATTTTATAGTTGATTGAATTCTTAATAAGTGAAGGGTATTATCTCCAGCGTGGGAGTCCTCATGACTTGGACCATTATCTTTGGTAGAGGATTCCAAACCTTATTGATTGATTATTATGTTGTTCAAGAAGACTTAAAATATCTAGCAATAAAATAAAAGAAGACTTCCATCCTTTAGACTTCAGAGAGAGTCACCAGACTCGGAGGGAGTCAAAAACAAAATGAAAAGAAGGAAGAGACAATATCTTCTCCCCCTTCAAGCAGCTCAGAGGGAGACATACAATACTCCATATGATCTATCTAATACAACTGATATTCCCATAAATATTGTAGTAGGGTATAAAAGGCCTTCCTAGGCTCGACAAACTCTACAGGAGGCAAAGGAAAATACAAGACCCTCAATGCACATCCCGAGAAAGCAAAATAAATTTTCAAGCTATCCTTCAGTCATGAGCCACTTCATTGATTCTAAGCCTCCTTGTATTGGAGAAGCAATAGGAGAATAGGTATGAAAAAATTCCATAACAGAAGAATACCAATATATCTTAAAGAGTGATGTATGAGATATATTTCCGAGACAAAAAGGGAAGTCTGTGGTGACTTCCAAGTGGATCTATAAGATCAAGCATGCAACCTATGGAAGTGTCGAGAAAGACAAAACAATATCTATAGCCAGAGGATTCTCACAAAGAGAGGGAGTTGTCTATGATGAGACACTTGATCCAGTAATCTCGATACACTTCCATCTGTACTACCATCCATGAGTTGGAAACCATATCAGATGGATGGATTCTTAATTAGTTTGGGTTTCAGCAAGAGTGTTGTTGATCCAAACCTATATTATTATAGTGTTGGTGACGAGAGACTGATTTTGGTGACTTATTTAGAAAGCCTTTTTGTTGGATACAAGTAAGCTTTGACTTATGATTTTGAGATGAAGGATCCGAGTATGATGCACTACTTCTTGGGGAAAGAAGTATGATAGAGGACTTATGAGATTTTTCTGAGTCAAGGAAAATATACAGTGGTAATATTAAAGAAGTTAAGTATGACAGAATGCAAATCCATGATGATGGATTTGAAGAAAATGAATGATGACGATTCAGATGAGATTGATCCACAACTGATTGGATCACTGATGTATCTCATTAACACCAGACCTGATTCATGATATGCAGTGAATGTACTTAGTCAATCCATGAGTCAACCGAGTCAGACTCACTAGACAACAACGAAGCATGTATTGAGATATCTGCAAGACACAGTTAGATATGGCCTGAGATATGCCTCTAGTGAAGACTTGATTTTGCAGGGATATGCAGAATGGACATAAAGTACAATGGACTAGAAAAGCACATCTGATTGTTGTTTTACCGAGAAGTTTTCCATGGTTTCCTAGTGCAACAGGAAACAAATATCTATGTCCTTGAGTACCACAGTAACATAGTATATATCATTAAGTGTGCCAAGCAGTGTGGCCTCATAAGTTTATGAAATATTTACTCGATCATGAGATGGATTCCATGATTATAAATAAAGTTGTGTGAAGCTATTTGAGAAGCCTGTGTTTCATGATATATCTAAACACATTGAGATAAAATATATTTTTCAGAGACATGATGCAGAGGAAAGAAGTACACATGCATTACCTTCCTACACATGAGTATATTGCAAACATATTCACCAAGATGACTTGTTGAAGAATACCTCTCTAGTTGAGAGGGAGTGTTGATGACTACAACCAAGACAAAATTCAAGTACTTTTATGCGAGACTTGGCCTGATGGAGAATGTCTCCCTAGCTGAGAGGGAGTTTTGATGATTACAGTTGTGTGAGACATCCTCCTGGACATAGACTTGAGAGAGAGCCCCTGAGATGGGTGTGTGGTTCCTATCTGAGATAAAACTGGAACATTGTTCTTGTATCCTCCTTACAAAGAGTTGAGATGAACTCCAAATGATTATCCTGTGTAACGCAGTGAGAAAAAAGACCTATTGAGTTAGAATTTATTATGGCTGAGCATAGGTGAGCGTGTGAATTCCCATGAGCTGGGTGCATCATTCTGAGACAAAGATGAAATGATGTATTATCCTCCTCTGAGTAGAGAGTTGAGATGATGAAATCCAGATGACTCTCTTGTGTAATGTAGTGGTAAAGAAGATCTGTTGAGTTGGACATGTCTGTGGATGAGCACAGGTGAACGTGATCTTAGTGGTTGAGCACTAGTGAGTGTGGTCTTCCTATGAGACACAATGAGATAGAGATGTGGACATCCCTGTGGATGTGACCCTAGTGGCTAAGCAATAGTGGGTGTATGAGATACCTTAATATATTGTTCAAGAGTCAGATGAATCTATAACCCTATTTTTAATGTAAAGGGTACAGGTCGGCCCCACTTTAATGTAAAAGATAATTAATATCGTAATTATTAATTATATTATAAGATATTGAGGTCAGCCCTGTTGTGCCAATAGAAACTTTTGTTGACAGGTTCAGTCTAATATAAGTAAAGGTAAATTCCCCATTGAGGAATCATATCACAAGTGTGAGTTTGGAAATTTCGCAAACACTTGTTCTTTGGAAAAGTGTGCACCTCTCTTGGTCTCTAGGTTTTTAGGGTTTGGGATCACCCTCTTGTGTGCTAAGTGTTTATGGTGGTGAAGGTATTTCTCTTGAAGAATATAGCAAAGGATTGGTTAGGTCTTGTTCCCTTGTTGAGAAGGGTTTCCCATGATACTTCTTATGTACTTGTGCATGGTGTTTCTTCTTGTGATATTGGTTGTTGCAACAAATTGTTCATGGGTTAAGTAAAATTCTAAAATGGAATGAACTTCATGCTTAAGCCTTGTTGATTAAAAAATCAACATTCGATCGGTAACCACTCTGGGAGATTGGAGTTTTGAAAAGGTGAATGTTCATGGAGCGTTGAAGTCCCAGATCTTTAGATAGAGCCTTTTAGTTGAGCACTTGGTTCTATCATGTGCTCATGTGATATTTCCACCGAAGAAAAGAGGCTAGAACCTATGGTTTTGATTCTAGGTGAAATGGGATTAGAGTAAAGTTCCCACGGGTTTTGTTGAACTTGCATAAAGAAATAAAAAGGGTTTGTATACATTAAGTGAGGATATTGCATGGATCCGAAATCTAATTTGACTCGAGAAGAAGATGCTAAGATCGGAAGGTCATGTGATCCCCCTAGGAGGTGTGGGGGTTTTCATCAAAAAACTTTGACTTAGACCATCAAGAAGGATAAGTGCCTATATGAGCATAGCAAGGGAAGATAATACATGAAAAAATATTGGAAGGATAAGAAGAAGGAGAAATATGATTAGAGGAGGAATGGATTCAAACCTCCTTTCAATAGAAATAGCCCTAATAAAAATCATCAAGACCAGTATGCTAAGGAGGAAATCAAGAGAGAATAATCATTGTGAAAAAGGGGAAGACCACCAATCCAATGTTGGGGATGCAAAGAAAATCACCTGTACAAGGATTTCCCTCATATAAAGGACAAAGTGAAAACCATGCACAACATCCAAGAGGCTAGAACAATAGAATACATGGGAAGAATTAATGGACAATTTTCAATTAACCATAACTTTATGCTCAAGACTCAGAATTGAGCATGGAAGTAGGCGTTGGAAAGGTGTTGGATAGTAGAATATAAATATTAACCTAGAAAATTGATATAGGAATTCAATGTTTTAGGAAATCATAAGAAATCACTATGATGCATTATTGAACCAGAATTGGACATAATTTCATGAATTTGTTAAATTAATTAGCCTAACAAGTTTTTTTCACTGGATATTTTGCAAGAGTTAACAACGATTAGATTAGATCAGAGGGATGTATGCCAATATGGTTAATGAAGGTACAAACTCAAATGGACATGGAGAAGGAAAGGAATAAAAAATGAACTTGGTAGAGACCATTAAAATTTTGCAAAAGGATGTCCAAATTTATAAAGTTGATAGTGAGAGAGTTATGAAATCCAAGGAGAAACAGGAGGGATTCAACATAAAGTTAATGTAGATCTTGGACATAATATAAAATAAGATGGAAAAGGAGAATGAATCAAGCAAATCAGGAAGTCACAAATCTCATGATGAGAGGAAAAGAATAGTAAGTGATGTCAGACATCACCATCACTCCCCAAGGAATTCAACTATTAGAGAACATAGTAGTTCAAGTTCATCCCCTATTAGGAAACATAAGAGGAGGTATGGGGTGGATGAAATGCAAGGAGAAATGAAAAAAATCAAGCCTCCTACATTTTATGGTGAGCACAAGAAGGATGAATATGTAGAGACATGGATGCTAGGCATGAGGAAGTATTTTCAATTGCATAATTACTCTTTAGATGTAGAAGGAATAATTTCCATCTATCAGCTCAAGGGAAAGGCATCCATGTGGTGGGAAAAATTTGTACAGGTGCAACACATTGATGAGAAAATTTTTACTTGGAGGGAATTCAAGAGGTATTTTGAAAAGAAATAATTGACTAAGAGATACTATGACAAGAAAATGAAGGAGTTATTTTAACTCAAGCTTGGGAGTATGACCATAGATGAATATGAAAGAAGGTTTTTAGAACTGTTAAAGTATATTTATTTCATCAAGGAAGATACATTTAAGATTCAAAGGTATTTGAGTGGCCTGCCATCATTTATCAGTGACAAGATACAATATGATGATCCCAAAACATTGGAGGAGACCGTAAGGTGAGATAAATTCCTTTATTATCAACATAAAGGAAGGCCAACTTTCCAAAAATATTTGGAGGAAAAGAAGAAAAACAATATGGAACAAAGGAAAAAGGGGAATAAGCCACCATTCTCCACAAATAATCCTCAAGGAAAACTAGCTTCTAGAGAACCCATAATGATCGAGACAGGGGGGAAAAGACCAAGGTAGCCACCTATTCGATGTTGGGGTTGTGGGGGAGATCATATGTATAGAGTTTTTCCTCATAGAGGTGAAAAAGTGAGGATTGTTCATAATGTATATCAAGCTAATATAGTGCAGGACATGGGAAGAAATGTACCTAAGATATATGCATCCCTGGACAACAAGGAAAATGAGTTTCAATCACATATGATTGAACTGGAAGGTAAGATCAACAACCAAACCATTTCTATTTTAATTGATTCATGAGTTAGTCATAGTTATATATATTCTAAGATAGTGGAAATATTGCATTTGATAAGAAGAAAGATTGGAAAATCTTGGTTGGTGCAGTTGGCTACCAGAGCTAAAAGAAAAATTAATGAGATGGTTAAGGCATGTCGGACTGAGCACCAATGAATATTTGAACATCATACCTTTTGGTTACTATGACTATTTAATTGGTATGGATTGTTTGGAACAACACCATGCTATTCTAGACTATTATAATAAGAATTTACTTGCTTGGATGAGGAAGGGAACCTAAGGATAGTACATGGAATTCCCATGGAAGTAACCATTAGAGAAATTTCATCATTGCAGTTGAAGAAAAGTTATAGAAAAGGGTGTCAAATATTTGCAGCACATATGGAAGAGACACCAAAAGATAAGGTGTCAAATATTGAAGATTATGTAGTCCTAAAATAGTTTGAAGATGTATTTAAAGAAATACCAGGATTACCCCCTAAAAGAAACATTGATTTCTCCATCAATCTGATGCCCGGAGAAGCCCCAGTATCCAAGACCCCTTACAATATGAGTACACCATAATTCAAGGAATTACAAATGCAACTTGAAGAGCTTCTGAAGAAGGGGTATATACACCCAAGTATGTCAAATATTTGCAGCACATATGGAAGAGACACCAAAATATAAGGTGTCAAATATTGAAGATTATGTAGTCCTAAAATAGTTTGAACATGTATTTAAAGAAATAACAAGATTACCTCCTAAGAGAAACATTAATTTCTCCATCAATCTGATGCCTGGAGCAGCCCCAGTATCCAAGACCCCTTACAAGATGAGTACACCATAATTGAAGGAATTGCAAATGCAACTTGAAGAGATTCTGAAGAAGGGGCATATACACCCAAGTGTGTCACCTTGGGGTTCCCTAGTATTATTTGTGAAGAAAAAGGATGGAACATTGAGACTTTGCATTGACTTCAGGTAGTTGAACAATGTAACTGTGAAGAATAAGTATCATTTGCCAAGGATCGATGACCTCTTTGATCAATTGAAAGATGAAAAAATATTATCCAAGATTGATCTCAGGTTAGGTTATCATCAGGTAAGAATTGAAGAAGAGGAAATCAGAAAGACAACTTTCATAACAAGGTATGGGCACTATGAGTTCACAGTGGTTTCATTTGGGTTATCAAATGCACCAACTATGTTCATGTGTTTAATGAATGGTATTTTTAGAGAATACTTAGATAAGTTTTTCATTGTATGTTTAGATGACATTATTATATATTATAAGTCAGAGGAATAGCATGAACAACACTTGAGGATGGTATTACAAGTATTAAGGGAGCATCAGTTGTATGCCAAATTGAGAAAGTGTTCATTTTATCAGAAGCAAATTCATTATTTGGGACATATCATTTAAGATGAAGGGATAGCAGTGGACCCTAAAAATATTGAGGCAATTAGAGGATGGTCATCACCAGAGAAAGTGACAGATGTCTAATCATTCATGGGCCTTGCAGACTAGTATAGGAGAATTATTGAAGGACTCTCAAAGATTGCACACCCGATCACTTCCTTGCAAAATAATGGGGTGATGTTTTAGTGGACATTGGATTGTGAAAATAGTTTTCAACACTTGAAGCATTTATTAACAAGTTCTCCAATACTAAGGATTGTTGATCCAAATGAAGACTTCATTGTATTCACTGATGCATGTAAAGAAGGGCTTGGTGGAGTCCTCATTCAAAATGGGTATGTGGTATGTTATGAATGAAGGAAGTTGAAGGAGCATGAAAGGAATTATGATACTCATGATTTGGAGTTGGAAACCATAGTGCATGCCTTGAAGATGTGAAGGCACTAACTCATGGGGAAAAGGTTCGAGCTGAGGACAAGCCATGGTGGTCTGAAATATTTATTTGGACAACCAAGTATAAATGCCAGGCAAAGCAGGTGGTTATACTTTTTTAGTGAATATGACTTTGATATAAAGCATATCAAAGGGAAAGAGAACAAGGTGGGTGATGCACTTAGCATAAAGGTGCATGAATTGCATGTTACAGCCTACATGTATCAATCAGATTTGAAAAATAGAACCTTAGAGGATGCAGAATCAGATTTGAAATACAGGGAAATAATAACAAAATTACAACAAGGTATTTTGCAACAGGAAATTCAAGACTACAAGCCAAGAATTGAAAAATCTGATATTAAGAGAAATACATAATGTACCTTATTTTGGGAACCTAGGTTATCAGAAAACTAGTGCAGTTGTCAAGAGCCAATATTATTGGCCAGGAATGAAGAAAGAATTTGTTGATTTTATTGCCAAATGTTTGGAGTGTCAAAAGGTCAATGATGAGAATAGACACCCATGTCGTTTTCTATATCCATTACCCATTCCTGAGTGGAAATGGGAATTTGTAACAATGGATTTCATCACCAAAATTACCAGAACAAACAAGTAGCATGATTCTATCATGGTAGTGGTGGATAAACCTACTAAATCTGCCCATTTTATTCCATTAATCTAACTCAGAAGGCAACCAACATTGTCGATATTTATATGAGAGAAATTTCTCGACTACATGGTATACCCAAGACAATTGTGTCTGACAGAGATCCAAAATTTACATCAAATTTTTGGAAAGGATTATTTAAGGGATTTGGAACAAATTTGAATTTTATCACAACTTATCATCCATAATTAGATGGACAAATAGAGAGGGTGAATCAAGTGATTGAGGATATGTTGAGGATGTATGTGATGGATAAACCATCAAAATGGGAAGACTACCTACACTTAGTAGAGTTTGCTTATAACAATGGGTACCAATCATCTCTAAATATGAGTCCATTTGAGGCAATTTATGGCAGAAGGTGCAACAAACTGGTAAGTTGGGACAACCCAATATATAGAGCAGTGATTGGGCCAGAATTACTCAGGGAAATGGAAGAGAAAATGTTGAAAATAAAACATAATTTAAAGGCTTCTCAAGACAGGAAGAAAATATATTCTTATAAGAGAAGAACTCATGGGGAATTTAAAGTGGGTGACCATGTATTATTGAAATTAAAGGCCAACAGAAGTTCCTTGAAGTTGGGAAATTGTTCAAAGTTGGAAGCTCGTTATTGTGGGTCATTTGAAATCCTAGAGAGGAATGGGCATGTATCATACATGCTTGAATTTCCTACATCAATGTCTATTCATAATCTATTCCATGTATCATTGCTCAAAAAGTATATACCTAATGCTAATCATTTCATTAATTGGAATGTGATTTAGGTGGAGCAAGAAGGTGCATTTCAAGTGCATCTAGTGTGCATATTGGATCGGAAGATCAAGCATCTCCAGAATCGATCCATAGAGCTAGTAAATGTCCAATGGACTTGGTATGGTCCTGAAGATGCAACTTGGGAGCACGAGGATGCTATGCGGGCAGAATACCTGCATCTTTTTGAGGATTTTTGAAATTTTGGTTGTATATATGCATATATTTCATTGAGGAAAGTGCATAAATAAGGGGGAGAGGAATGTAATACCTGTAGGTCGAACCCAAATGTAAATGTAAATACAAATGTACTTAGGCTGGTGAGCCAAGATGCAGAAAGGGAAATATATCTATGATGTAAATGTAAATGTATTCACATGCCAATATTAATTAAAAACACATCACTGCGGCAAACCAACTATGTAAAAGAGTCCAGGGGACTAAACTCCTCTACTTAAGGATAAGGGGATAATCTAGGGAGATTGAGCCAAAAAGGAATATTATATTAATATTCCTTAAATTCTAAAGTATGGATAATTATTTTATTCTAATTTCTAAGGATGGGGACAAGTGGGCCAAAGTAGTTCTCAACATGACAAGTGTCAAGTTGGGAACATGCATACATATAGTTTGGACTTAGTTCATCTTCCCTTGATTCCACAATATCTTCACTCACTAATTTTAATTGTCCTATGCACCTTTCTATTACTATCATTGTACTTGTACCGTACTTGAACCAATACCATACTCGTACATGTCTCGATATCTGTACCTGGTTAGATTAGGAGCTGGACTGAAGAAGTGGGTTGTCAGGCCCATGGGATATTGAAGAGGCAGGTTGTCAGGCCCATGAGAAATTATATCTATGTGAGAGAATTGTTGGGAATTTATTTCTCGAAGGTGACAAACTGTAGCTATAGGTCTTTGAGACTTCGTGTTCAGCCTATTGTTGAAGCCATAGAAAGGAAGTGGGGTAGCCGAGGGACTGTTGAGAAAAGAAGGGGCACATCTC
This sequence comes from Picea engelmannii, assembly GCA_009831015.1. NCBI lineage: Eukaryota > Viridiplantae > Streptophyta > Pinopsida > Pinales > Pinaceae > Picea > Picea engelmannii. Next base: position 96,043 of record ML833737.1, read on the forward strand.
CTGGGGTGGGACAAGCATGTCTGGAATGAGGGACTGTAGTCTATTAGCTCAAGTTGGCACCTGTGAATATTTTTTTCCTGTTATCTAAGATACATCATCTTGGTTAGGAATTACTTTACCCAGGTGGAGTTTAGTCCCAACTCGGGGGTGACTCACTGCTGAGAGTTTTCAGTAGTGTGGTATAAGGTTGGGAGGAACAAGAAGGTATGCACATAGTTGGTGATATTTTTACTAAGATAAGTGTAAATTGTGTGTTAAATTACATATTGAATTATTATTTATGCATTTATTTTAATGTTTTTTCCTATGTGTGTTGCATCTATATTTTTATTATTATTCTGTATGAATCTATGCATTTGCAGAGTTTCTATGTGTTTTAATTTTTTATACAGTTTGAAAATTTTATGTGGCATAGCCCAGTTGGATGTTGGGGATGCTACATAATGTGCCACTATTTATGGCTTAACATTCCTCTCCCCTTCAAAAAAGTGTTGTCCGCAACACTTAAGTAATTATGGATTCTTATGTATAAAAGACTCATCTTCCCAAGTGGAATCTTCAGCAGGTAGTTTCCTCCACTTAATGAGATACTCTGAAATGGATATATTCTTCAGCTGGCGAATTATTTTTTCAATGATAGCTTCAGGCTCCAATATTATTTTTCCTTCCTCATCAATTCCTAGAAACATAGTTTGAATTGGGATCTTATCACCTATAACCTTCTTTAAGCATGAAACATGGAAAATTGGGTGTACTCGTAAAGATGTAGGAAACTCCAATTTGTATGCCATAGTACCAATATTTTGCAACACCTTGTAAGGGCCATATACTTTGGTGATAATTTATTGTCCTTATTATATTGCTTGAGGGACATATTTTTGTATGGTTGTAGTCTTAAAAATACCCAATCCCCTACTTTAAAAATTCTTTCACTACAATGTTCTTGTTATTTCATGTGATTTTGTGCCATGGTCAGGTGTTCCTTTAAGAGTGGGAGAACTTGTTGTTGATGCT
>ML833737.1:97156-113123 GCA_009831015.1 Picea engelmannii
ATGAGAGAGTGCAAAAAAGTGTGCATACTTGGTCAGTCTATAAACAATCACTGTGATGACACTCTTTCCTTGATACTTCGGTAAACCTATGATGAAATCCATGGAAACCTCCTCCCAACGCTGACTTGGGATGGCTAATGCTTGTAAAATACATGGGGTCTTAATTGTTTCCACTTTATTTTGTTGGAAAACCAAACGTTCTACCACAAACCTTTGAACATCAATTTTAAGGCCATCCCAAAAAAAATCCTTCTTGACCCTATGGTAGGTTTTCAAAAATCCCAAGTGCCCTCCTACTAGATATGTGTGCAATTCCAAGAGTACCTTTTATTTGAGTTGGGAGTTCTTACATAAATATAAGTGATTTATAGAAGGAAAAACCCCCCTATGGCTACACCAGGGTTTACAATGTAGGCATATCGATGACCGTGTAAAAGTCTCCTACTTTTCTAACTACCCCAAATGTATCCCGGATTCATACATGAAAGACAAAGTGAGAAGGATCAGGTAATTGTACCTTTTTACTCTGTGTTCGGTGTCGACCCTCTTGCGCTTGATACCTCCGTTGACTGAAAACCTCCTCCCAAGGCTAGCCTGCATTCACAAATAGATAAAAAGGAAACTACAAACATGCATTTCATATATAAATCATGGGTTAGATGTTAGAATAAAACATAAATCAAACGCAAACATTTGACACATCATATTTCGGGACAGGAAAAGTATTTATTTTTTTTATATCAAAATGATTACTTACAACAAGGTCGGAAACTACTCCACGAACCTAGTTTGGGATCCTATTCACTGAGCTCCAAGTGCACCTCCACATATATTTATCCTCTCAACCTTATTCTTGGGAAATGGAATGGGCTTATAATGGAGGAAAAAGGGAAAAATGGGGAATTCTGATGCAATTCTCACAACAAGGTTGCAAATTCTTGGGGAAAGAAGGGGATGTGAAATGGGCAGAGTTTCCTTATTCTTATGCTTATCTTAAGAATGAGATCCCCAACACATTCTTTTGTATCGGAAAAGGGTAGTTATTTGGTTAGGTGACGGGATATAGGCGGTGAATTAGTTGGGAAACTACCTAATAGTCCATAATCTCAACGAATTCCTTGCAATTGTTTCAAGTATATGCGGGTTGTAATGGTGCAGCTAGTATACGTACGTGGGTTGTGGTGGTGCAACAAGTGTATGTACGCGGGCAGTAGTGGTGCAGGGTGCATACATCTTCAAAAATTGAGTTTTTAAGAAGATCTACTAAGTGATGGCTTGGAAAAAATTTCAAGTAAGAGGGCCAAGCCATGTATGCATGTATGGAGAAATTTAGGGTTATAACAGATTCCCCCTAATGTGTAAGTTTATAAGAGCATATGATGGCCAAAATACATTACAAAATCTTTACCAATGTATGAAGCAAGTGAGCCTGGGACCAGAGTTCGGGAGGTGCCATCTATAAGGTAGCTAGAGAGGTAGTGGGGGGGGGGGNAGGGCCCATAGTAATAATAGTAGAGGAAATTTAATGTAAGGTGGACTAGGTCCACTATATTATTAAATAAGGCCCACTATGGTAGTTAGATATAATAAATGTAAGAGGACTTGTTAGAAGGTTCTACTTCTAGAAGATTCCTCGTATAGAATGTTCTTAGGTGATGGTAGCACTATATAAAGGGGTTCAAGCAATGTAATGGGACATGAAGATAAATATTGTATTGTGATTTTTATCTCAATAGAAGGATTCCCCCTCGAAGAGGCAAGTGAACAGGAGAGGATCCCTTCCATAATAGGATCCATTGTATGGTGTTTCCCTACCTCAAGGGTTTGATAGTAATAGAGGATATTTTTCATATTGTTATTGTATATATTTTGTGGTGCTTTTTTATTTAGTATTTGGTTCTTAACAAGTGGTATCCGAGCACTTTCCTTGACAGACATTGTGGGAAAATATTTTTTATTTTTGCAGATTTGTTTTTCAGAGAAGAAAAAAGAGGGCCATGACATTACAGAACTTTTCGGTATATATCTGTGAAAAATTTGCATAAGCAGGTTGTATAACTTATTTCCTCTCAGAAGAAAACCAATTTGAAAAAATAAATTGTCCAAAACGGAGTCCGAGAAGTCAAGAAATTGAAGTTTTAAATTATGTAATTTTCAGGGTTTTTTCAGTGGATGATGCCATGATTTTCTTTATTTCTATAGTAGTTGGAGGCCAAATTTTCTCAAAAAAATTACAGATATGAGTTCCTCTCACAATTTCACCCAATTTTAAAAAAACAAATCATCCAAAACGGAGTCCAGGAAGTGAAGTTATGAGCATTTTAAATTCAATAGTTTTTCAGGGTTTTTTCAAAAAACGCCGTGATTTTTTGCCATAACTTATTGTTCTATTTTTTGAGTTTTTTCATGACAGATGTGCGACCAAAGATTTCATAGGGTGCTCAGATGTATATTTTCTCTCAATCCCTCAAATAAATTCTACAAATTACTAAAGTACTCAAATCCCAATTGCATGACAGATTGCATGACCTTGCAGATGGCCTCAATGATAGTTTTCGTAGTATTCAAGATTCAATGGATAACATGCATGAGAGATTTCTTATGGAAGACATCAAGGATAAATATAATCAAGAAATATATGTTTGGTATGATTTTGAGGCCGAGTGCGATGATTGGTATATGGATAGTTGTCATTTTTGGGATGACAACCATTTCCATCTTTTATTTGATGACTCTACTCCACCTTTTGTAGAGCACATCAATGTGACACATCAAAAGATAGTTATGATTACCAGTGTATAGCCTACATTGTTCCTTCCAAATTCATATTTGACCCTTTTCCACTATGTGGATGGATATTCTTATTTGGATCCACATGATGAGTGTCAGTATTGGTAGCATCATTTTCAGTTGGTTATTAGGTGCAGATATCTTTCGTGTGGAGTTCACATGAGAAATTGGACATGGGACCATGTTTTACAATGGCAGTTGGACTAATTCATCATGGTGGCTTCCATTTCTCAATGGGACCCTCGTTCTCTAGTCTACTTTAGCACTATGGTTCACACTTATCTATGGGACCCTGGTTCTCTAGTTTGCTTCAGCACTATGGTCCATACTTATCCATGGGACCCTAGTATATGGTTGTACATCAAGCATTGAGGAAAATGATTTCATAAGGGGGGTGGAATGTAAGGTAGCTAGAAAGGTAGTGGGGGGGGGTCGGAGGGCCCATAGTGATAATAGTGGAGGCCATTCAATGTAATATGTACTAGGTCCACTATATTATTAAATAAGGCCCACTATGGTATTTAGATATAATAAATGTAAGAAGACTTCTTAGAAGGTTCCACTTATAAATGATTCCTCCTCGAAGAGGCAAGTGAACAGGAGATGATCCCTTCCATAATAGGATCCATTGTATGGTGTTTCCCTACCTCAAGGGTTTGATAGTAATAGAGGATATTTTGCATATTGTTCTTGTATATCTATTGTGGTGCTTTTGTATTCAGTCTTTGGTTATTAACACCATCTGCAAAAATAACAATTGTCTCTCCAAGGCGGGCATACCCATGCTTGGGATGAAACAAAACATGGATGCCAATCAAATACACTACAGATCCATGTCATATAGCTATATAAAGTGTAGCCAAGAGAAATACACAGCGGATCTACATCTCAAAATAAAAGCTATACATGTATAGTATCCATCTTCAAGAAGCCAAATGATGCCTGATGGTTGGAGATGAGGCCTTCAGAGATTGAGAAACAACTTCAAGTTCTTCAAAACTTAGGTAGGAGTGTAATGTGAGTGTACGAATTCACTACCCAGAGGTCTTTGATGGCTCGTCAGGAACATACAAGATGATATCGGTGATCAGGAAGAGAAATGCATTGCTTTCGAAAAAGGACTTTGATTGGGCTTCTAGGATGGTCGGACATGAGGGCAAGAGACAAAATGTAGAAAGTAAGACTCAAGCTGGGTAAAACTTCGCTTGGACAAGAACATGAAAGATGATTAGACTCAGGCATCATGACATTGACATAAGTTCACGATGCATGAGGCAACACAAACTCTCCATGTGTTTGGAAGAATAACCAAACAGAGGAGGACACATCTCTATGTAGCGAGAAAAACTTCCCAAGTTCATATTAAATCCCAAATCTTGACAAACAAACAGAAAGATGTGCTTTGTCCAAGGGAGACTCATTGTGCTTCCAAAAAAAGAAAATATATTTCCCATCCTCTTTTTGGGGTATTTTTTTATTTTTTAGTCTTTTTCAATATTTTTAAAGAGCTTGAAAAAGAATAAAATAATGTTACGTTACAAAGGAGGAATGAGTGTTGCAAGCATACTAGTTCCAAGCCCAAGGAACACACAAATGCTCAGAGAAAGGAGACTTTTCAAACCGAGGAGGATAAAATACTTGCAGAGGCTCCTTCATCCACAATACATCGATAATTTTTTGTTTAATTAACTTCAACCCTTATTTGAAAAGGTGCATAAGAAGGAAGATGAGGCTCAAAAAGGTCATTCTAATAAAAGGAAACCATCCTAGGACTTGGAGGGGGTGTGCTTGAAGTGAGAGGAATGCCCCCTTGTTCTAAAAGTACTAAACTGGAAATGCTAAAAACATAGTCAGTAGACACATCACTCCCCAAGAGAAGAGTGGTATTAGCCGAAGATTGCATCGGTGTGACCACTTTGGTAGACTCAACACTCTCCAAGAGAATAGTGGGATCAACTAAATATTGGATTGACATGACCACTTTGGTAGACTTGACACTCTCCAAGAGAAGCGTGGGATCAACCAAAGACTGGATCAGCGTGACCACTTTGGTAGACTCGACACTCTCCAAGAGAAGAGTGGGATCAACTGAAGATTGCATTGACATGACCACTTTCTCAACCAATGGCTGAAAAGGCTGTGAGACTACATGGTCTAAAGGCACGTCACCCCCCAAAAGAGGAGTGGGATCAGCTGAAGACTGTATCAATGTGGCCACTTTCTCAACCAATGGTTGAATAGGTTGCGAGACTACATGGTATAAAGGAACCTCACCCCCTAAAAGAGGAGTGGGATCAGTCGATGACTGCATTGGCATGACCACTTCATCAACCAAAGATTGAATAGATGGTGAGGAAACCTCAAAAGACTCAGAGTTAAAAGATCTTGTAGACAGGGACCACAATATTTGTACCTCTAGAATGATAGGGCATAGATGAGTAAGGTGATATCCTTTGCAAACATTACAATGGAACTTAGGCTTACGTCCTGTCTGTCTAGGTTTCTCAATAGAATCAATGCACCCAGCATGACTGGCAATGGTTGGTTCCTTGTCCCCAACATGACTAGCATAGGTTGTTGACATATCACTAACATGACTAGAATAGGTTGGTGATTGGTCGATAACATGACTCGCAGAGGCTATATACCTATTTCCAGTATGACTAGCAGTGGCTGGAATGTTTCCCCAAGCATGACTTGTAGAGGTTGGGTGTTGGTCTTCAACGTGACTAGCAGAGATCGATGACCTATCTCCAGCATGACTTGCAGAGGTTGGTGATATATCACTCGTATGAATCCCATTAACGAGGCTCGTGTTGCCAGCATGAATTGCAGAGGTTGGGTGTTGGTATTCAACGTGACTTGTAGAGGTTGTTGACCTATCTCCAACATGACTCGCAGAGGTTGGTGATTTCTTCTTCCTATTCTTTCTCTTTCTATTAATTACTTTTGGTTACTAGTAATTATACTTTCACTAGGGAAGGCAGAAGGAGGAGGGGACGACTTTGTTGATGAAGGAACATCAACATGGTGCCCATGACATAAAGTTCTTAATTGAGAAGCATCAAGAGCATTTGGGACATTTGGAATGGTACCCAACTAAACTGGTAGTCCCACATTCAACACATGAATCTACAAAGTGGCCATCAAAGGGACACCAACGTTTCCGAGAAAAGGAAAAGAACAAGAATCCCATTGAGAAGGGGTTCCTTGGTTGGTATAGATAGCAAATTTAGCCATGAATATCTTATGCACAGGTTCTCCCCTTGTAGGATCGTTCAAGTCCGTAAAAGTCTCACACACTGACTCCGATGAACCAGTGTTATCAAAACAATGCCTATAAAGAGGAAGCTCCATGTTTCTAAGCAGAAGACCAAAAAGTCCTCACAGCCAGCGAAGTGGGAGGTCTACCACCCTAGGATAGAGTCCTAAATAAATGACTAACTAACTCACTATGGGAAACTAGGGAGCACAAAGAACACACTAAAAGTTCCTAGAGGAAAATCAAGGAGACCACTATCTAGTAGGAAGAACATTTACGACAACCAACACTAGAGAAACTTACCGGTGCAAGTGCAACTCGAACATAGAAGAATCCTCTGGGTATACTCTGCAAAGTGTGACCCGACATCTACCCTAGGTACCGCGGTATACCCCTGCAGTCACCTGTGTAAGTCCCTAGAATAAAGGCAACTAATTTTCCATCTCGTAAACAGTCACCAGGTGGGTAGAGTCGATAGCCGGGTGGACCGCAATGAGAAGGATAAAAAGTTTGAAACCTACCGAGGGTATCGAAATCAAGTGGTCTGGAAGAAAACTGAGGATCTCGAATGGATTCGAGGTCCACAAAGTTCCGTAGGAAAATGCAAATGATATTATCCCATGACATATCATCAATATGCATTCCCCACAATGTTTAGTTCAACTTTGGAGGGTTTATCTCCATTGTCTTTCCTCATGTGACCTTGGGTTTAGCCCCTGTGTTAGAGGGGGGTCATAGATAATTTCATGTCACTGGACTTTTACACTCCCTAGCTCTGACTCTAATGTTTGTTTATAATCCTTGAAGAGTTTCCTCTCCAACCTAATTCAAGGCTCTAACCCTAAACTAGTTGATTGACCCTATAAACATAAACGTCTAATAAATTTTAATTAGTGTTTGTTTTAAATGTCTTGATTTACTCAAAAAGGGTGCGGTAGTGCAAATGATGTTGTTAAGACTCTTGCGAAAAATTAAAATTATACGAAAACTAGCAAAGAAGGATTATCTTTCTTATTCTTCTTTTGAAATGCTTTTAAGATGAGAAGAAAACACAACACTATGATATTTTTTTTTCTTTTTCAAATAACAATGCCAAGCAAATGCAAAGAAAGAAAGAGACCTAACAAACTAAGTTTTATTTTTATATTTTCTTCCAATCAAAGCATAAGTAACAAAATATTCTAAAAGAAACTGATGAATACATGATGGAAACTCATTTTTATTAAAATTCAAGCTAAAAATAAGATAAAAATGATAAGGAAACACAAGAAGACAAGTAAACTGAATTCTAACCCGGGCTATGGCTATAAAAATAGAGACATTGAACTCTGTCAATAAACCCTGAGAATTAAAACCTCAATCAGGGAAGAGGTTGATTGCCTCTTCTTAAAAATATTTTCTTGAAACAAGTACACTATTGATGCTTCAGCAGCCTATGTATGTACATGGGTTGTTTACTAGACACGATGCATATGTACGCGGGCTGACCCATTGTAGGGCGCATACCCCTCTGTATTTCTTGAAAAAATAAATAAATAGACAAACTGATAGGGTAGGGAGAACTGGTATGGAACCAACAGGTGACCAGACCCCTTGAAAGACTCAACAAACTCACAAAGAAACTCAAAAGCTATAAAACCAATCAAACACCCAAAAAAATCCCCTAAAACCCTAGAGGCTTCCCCAGTATGGTCTACAATTCTGCTAGCGGGAAAAACCCCCCTATGGCTAGACTGGGGTTTACAATGTAGGAAGATCGATGACTGTGTAAAAGTCTCCTACTTTATAACTACCCCAAATGTATCCCAGACTCATACATGAAATACAAAGTGAGAAGGATTAGGTAACTGTACCTTTTTACTCCACGTTCGGTGTCGATCCTCTCATGCTTAATACCTTCACTAACTGCAAACCACCTCCCAAGGATAGCCTTGATTCACAAAAAGATAAACATGAAACTACAAACATGCATTTCATATATAAATCATGCGTTAGATGTTAGAATAAAACATAAATCAAACACAAACATTTGACACATCATATTTCGGGACATGAAAAGTATTTCTTTTATTGATATCATAATGATTACTTACAAAAAGGTCGATGACTACTCCACGAACCTGTTCTAGGCTCCTCTTCACTGAGATCCAAGTGCACCTCCACGTATCTTTATCCTCTCAACCTTCTTCTTGGGAAATGGAATGGTCTTATAACGGAGGAAAAAGGGAAAAATGGGGAATTCTGATGCAATTCTCACAACAAGGTTGCAAATGCTTGGGGCAAGGAGGGGATGTGAAACAGGCAAAGTTTCACTGTTCTTATGATTATCTTAGGAATGAGACCCCAACACCTCCTTTTATTTGGAAAAGGGTGGTTATTCGGTTGGGTGACGAGCTATAGGCAGTGTATTAGTTGGGAAACTACCCAATAGCCCGTAATCTGAACGAATTCCATGCAACTTTTTATTTTTTGCAACTTTTGCAAGTATACGTGGGTTGTAATGGTTCATCTAGTGTACGTACGTGGGATGTGGTGGTGTAGCAAGCGTATTTACATGGGAAGTAGTGGTGCAGGGTGCGTACATCTTCAAAAATTGAGTTTTTAATAAGAGTTACTCAGTGATGGCTTGGAAAAAATTGCAGGTAAGAGGGCCAAGCTAGGTCAGCATGTATGGATAAATTTAGGGTTATAACAGTGATCTTTGTACCATAGTGAATAATGTTTCCATGTAAATGTATCTGATGCATTGGAATCGTGTTTCAACCTTTGAATGAGAGTACATGTGTTTTCATCATTCCTCCCTTCATCCCTCACGTATATTATCCAATCGGGTTGGATGATCAAGATAACATAGATAAAGGCCTCAACATCTTCATCCTTTCTTGAGAGTGCATCTACCACATAATTTTTCTTCCCTTTTTTGTAGATGATTACAAAATCATAACCCAACATCTTGGTCACCCATTTTTGTTGTTCTTTTGAAGATAGTATTTGTTCCAAGGAGTATTTAATACTATCATGATCTGTTTTGACCTTGAAGTGCCTACCTATTAGGTAAGGCATCCATTTCTTCAATGCATGTAGTATTTCCATCATTTCCTTCTCATAAATGGGTTTGTGTAAGTCCTTTCCCTTGAGTTGTTGACTTTCAAAAGAAAGGGCCCTTCCTTCTTGCATTAGAACAATACCAATGCCATTTTCTGAGGCATCGCATTCCATGATAAATCTTTTTGTGAAGTATGGTGTGGTCAAGATAGGATCTTTGTGCATCACCTCTTTAATTTGTTCAAATCTTGAGTTGCCTCTGGAATCCATGAAAATGCATCATTCTTATTTAATTTCTTTAAAGGTTTTATTCTTACATAGTTCCGAACAAACTTGTTGTAGTAACCTGTCAAACCCAAAAAATCTCTAAGATTCTTCAATTTTTTGGGAATCGGCTAGTCCATCATGGCCTTAATATTGTTAGGGTCTACCTTGAAACTTTCATGAGATACAATATGACCCAAATACTCTACCTCCTTCACCCCAAATAAATGTTTGGATGGTTTGGCATATATTTGTTTCTCCTTTAGTAGTTGTAGCACCTTGTCAACATGTCGAACATGATCCTCCCAAGACTTTCTATAGATTAGTATATCATCAAAATGTACTAACAAAAATTTTTGAAGGAAGGGATTGAAAATGGAAATCGTCAACCCTTGGAATGTGGAAGGTGCATTCGTAAGGCCAAAAGGAATGACCAAAATATCGTAATGGCCTTCATGAGTTCGAAATGTTATTTTTGGGATATATGTTTCCTTCGTTCTAATCTGATGATACCCTGAAAGGAGATCCAACTTTGTGAAATAGATTTCTCCATGTAGTTCATATAAAAATTCATCAATGATGTGAATGGGAAACTTATCTTTAATAGTTATCTTGTTGATCTCTCTATAATCTGGACACATACGCCATGAGCCCTCTTTCTTGAGTACTATTACCACTGGTGTAGAGTAATACCTTTGGCTAGGTGGTGTAAGGTGGGGCAATTTCACTCTTCTGGGCATAAGGGTATCTGTAAGGCTTGATGTTAGGAGGAACACTCCTAGGAATTAGGTTAATAACATGATCATTATTTTGAGTGGGTGGAAGACCTCTGGGAATATCTTCAAATACTTTGGAATGATTATCAATGATCTCATGGAGATATAGGGGAATATATGGCTTAGATGTTTGAACATCTAGTGAGCACAATTGTACAATTACACCCTAATGCCCCTTTTTAAATATTTTTTTCATGCCATTAGAGCTTATCACCTTACTAGGTTTCCCTGTGATACCCATTAACTCAATTTCCTTTCCTTCTAATGAAAATTTCATGAAATGTTATTGAAAATTAAAATCCATTGTTCCCAATTATGGTAACCATTGGACTCCTAGTATGACATCAGAACCACCCATGGGTATAGCAATCATTGGAATACTCATTACATATTCCCCCATAGTAAGATTGATATTATGGAATTTTCCTGAGCAATTGATAGTTCCTCCATTTTCAATCATTACTTGAAACACTAGCGTTGGATATATAAAGCAATTGAAAGCTTTGGCTAATTTATAGTGAATTAAATTATGAGTACTACCAGAATCAATTCAGACTATTACCTTTTTATTTTTTATATATCCTTCGATCTTGAGGGTTTGAGGAGTGCTAGTTCCAGCCAATGCATTACATGGTATCGTGGGAGTCAACTCTTTAGAAGAAATCTCTTCTACATTTTCATCTTGAGATGGTTCTTGTTCTTCTTCCTCTTCACAATCTGTGTATAATAATTTCTTCTCACCACACTTATGTCCCTTACTGTACTTTCTATCACAATTAAAGCATAAACCTTTTTCTTTTATTTCCTCCAATTTTCGAGGTGTCAACCTTGTAGGTTGAGGTGGTTTAGAAGAAGGAACATTATTCTCTCTATAGATGCTAGGAGTGGTCCTTCTAGTAGACATAGCCATATTTTTACTTTCAACATTTCTCACCACCTTGAACGCATTCTCCAATGATTTGGGTTCCAAAGGCGAACTTCATGTTGAATTTTATCCTTTAAAGTTGCTATGAATACATCAATCAGGTGATCATCTGGAATATATGTTACCTTTATATTCAATCTTTGGAAGTTATCAATATGCTCCGCAACTGAACCCTTTTTCTTGAGATTTATCAATTAGATAAAGAAGGTATTTCTCCTAATGTATCCTCATAGTGTGCTATCATTTATTCTGTGAAAATTGTCCAAGTGACAAGTGATTTGTGAGAACAAAGCCATCAATACCACACAAATTGATTAGGTTCTAAATATAAAGAATCGATTTGTACCATTTTTGTATGTGGCACATCATGTAGATCAAAGAATTGCTCCATCTGAAGTATCCATGTGATTGGATCCTTTCCATCAAAATTCCTCATATCGATCTTAGGAAATTGGTTGGTCTTCAACCCAATGTTGGAGTTTCTTTGGTATTGATTCATCTTCCTTGTGCCCTCATCATGAATTTCATGGGATACATTTTCACTTTCATGTGGTCTCTCTATTAGTAATTTTTTCAATCCTTCCATTATATCCCTTTTTAAACCATCCATCTTAGTATCCAATGTTTCCTCCAACTTAGCTTCAGTTGAATCCATTATCCCTTGTAGTTCATATTTTGTTATTGTCTTCTTTTGTAAAGAATTTATGTCCCTGTGCATTTCTTCACCTTCATCAAGAGTCCAAGTAGGATTGCCTAGAGGATTATTTTGTGTAGAAGTTCCCTTTTTTGGTGGCATGTTGTCCAAGTATTACTTTTAAACATTGATTTTGAGGTGGTTCTACTAGATGATATTTCTTCTGTTGTATCTACAAAATTTTGGCCCTTCTAGGTCTGATTTTTTTTTTTTTGTAGTTCTCTTATATGTCTTCTCTACAATTCCATAGGTATAATCAAAATTGGATGTGCCAAGTGGAAGTTATGGTAAGTTCCCCACACCTTGTTGATTTGTGTCCCTTTTAGGAGAGAATAATTGTAAAGCGTGCCAAGAGAACAATATCTGATATTTGATTCCAAAAATTGCACTAGAAATACTACAGACTTTCCATTGTCCAATGCAACTAGTCTCACTTAATTTGGATAATCACTGAAGAATATATCATTTTTTTACCCAGAAAACCTGTTTGAGACTAGTTAATATGACTAGTCAAATATCCTATCTTACACAGGGTGTATATACAAAATCAGTATGACCCAGAAGCTGAAATTTTTATCACCACTACCTTGAGAATTTCTGTGAATATTCTCCGAGTTTCATGGTCTGAAACATCACAAAAAAAAATTATAGTGAAAATTCTACGATGACTAAATTTTGGATGATTCAATAACCCTATCTTACACAGGTTGTATCTATGAAATTATAAGGCCTAAGGAGATTGAATTTGAACCCCATGTACCTTGATTTGTCTACTAAATATCCTCCAATGGAATCATTTTGAAACATCATAGAAAAATATTTGTAGAAAAAATTCGAAGGTGTCTCAGATGCAGCAACGAAACCCCAAGACCTTTAGCTCTCATTCCAAATGTTAAGAACCAAATATCAAAATAGCATAGAAAAACCTCAGAATAAGTACTCAATGCCTTGAAAAAGAGATAATTTCAGATAATAAGCCTCTTCGAGGGGGAAACCTCCTTATACACCACATAAATGTCCAAATACAAGATGATTCCAAATGAAATTGTCTCCTTGGTATATACATGAGATTAGGAGGTACAATTACAACTAATGGACCCAAGCCAACATAAATAAATTAACATTACTAATGTAATATTCCCCAATTAAGGGGTAATGTGCCACTATCTAGGGCTTAACAATTTTCTTGGTGTGGAAAAATCATTTCATATCTATTTGTTGTTTCTTATTGATTGAGACGAGCTATTATTGCAAAAATAGAGGTAAATATCCATTGTTGTCATCTACATGCATTTTATTTAATTACTAGCTACCATATTTAATTGTTGGGATAAATTCTTCATCTACAGACTTGTATCTTCATCATAGAAATAAATACCAGGTTGTTATTGTTAGAAGGAGGGATGGTTTCCCTATTGTATGATTCAATCGACATTGCAATAGAACTATATCATTGGTAGAGGTTATTTGCTAACAATAGTTTCTTGTGAGGAATATATTCTTACCATTGTTATCACTCAGTTGTAACAGGTCATAATTTATTAAATAAAATCAAATTTGTGTGATATATATTCTTGTTGTTATATCATTCTTTCTTAATATATTCTATATACACTTGGTTGTGATGTTTGTGTGTTCAATAAACACTTAATGGGATGTTGGAACCCTCAATCAATCATTGAAAATTCATGTGAGAAAACCCACACAACAAAAACTAAGTTATTATAGCGGAAAAGTACCTACAAACTAAGTGTTTGACGAAAGCCAGCACATAGAGACACTCATAAATTGCTACAATAGTGAAATGGGAGTTTGTCATCAAATTTTTTGACTAAATGTCTACACTACTAAACTAAGAAAAGACAAAAATATTTAGTGTGTACATTACAATATACAACAATAGGATCATCAAGGCTACACAATACACATTGTACCCTTACTCTATATATCATTAGATGATCCGCCAACTAACTTAATATTGTAGGAATTAATCTAATAACTAGAGATTGGACATATGTATTTTTTATAAAAAAAAGGTGAAGAAAACTCCAAGGTTCCTCAAACTATTTATTTAAACATTTTCAAAATAGAGTTGTTGGGTGGTTGCCCATATTTAGGGAAAATAAGTAAATCTTCAACTAAATCATTTTCCTATTTTTATAACTCTTCTTTTCAACAAAAAGATTAAATCATGGAACAATCCCTTCCTCACAAAACAAGGTTATGATCTAGAAAATTATGGTGGATAACTATTTTCATAAATACTATTGCATATCTTGGGAGTTTTTGCAACCATGGTAGTGATAGGAGCACACCTCATAATCCAAAATGAATTCATATTAAACAATTCATAATTATCTTATTGATTGATCACCATGTCACAAGCTTCTAGCAATTAATTTGGATTATAAAACATTCCATCCATAGGATGATGAGAAATTGATCAACATGTAGAAAATCTTGTAAGACCTGTCAATACATTCAAATCTCTGGAAATATGAGTGGCATCTTGATCCTATCACCTGAAACCAAAATTTATAACACCTATAATATGTAAATTCAAGCATCTATACTCATTTTAAAGAAAATTTAATCTATTGTGCATAAAAATATGAATATGAATGCATAATGTTCCAAGGATTGCAAAAATGCCTGAAATCAATTAAAAAGGCACAAAGAAAAGGTTAAAGTGGTCATACTTAGGAAAAAAACAATGATGAAATGGATGAGAAAAATAAGGTAAATTCCAATATATGTTGGACAGTTAGTTGTCATTGATTTCAACCCTTGGATATTGATGTCAACCCTTGGAGATGTCTGGAAACCCTAGAGATGTGGTTGAGATTGATGGTGAGTTAGTTGTCATTGATGGAGTGGTTGATATCAATAGATTTGACAGGTGAATTTGATGTAGTCTACATGAATCCCCAAAGGTGTGGTTACAGTACCCGAATTTGGTTGAGGAATATGGAGATGAAGGATAGTGTAAATGCAGTTAAGACACTCATAGATGGATATTCATTATCGTGTCATTTCCAGTGATAGGTGGTACACCACGTGGTTCCTCATGGTTGAGGAATTATGAGGTCGTGAAGTTGGAAGCCCCAAAGATCGGTTAAGAAACCCCTAATTGGTTAAAATATGGATTAATATGTAAAATCCCCAACATCCAACTAGGCTATGCCACGTAAACAGTTTTGAACTATATGAAAATTAAATCATATACACACATAAAATCTTGCGGAAATTATACATATAACTTAAAATAGACAAATACATTTTGTAAATGCATAGATTCATATGGAAATAAAAGTAAACATATACATGCAACATAGATAGGAAATACCCATTAATATAATGATAGGTATAAACCACACATAGGAAAAACCCATAAAAATAAACACATAATTAATAATGCAACATCTAAATTAACACACAATTGACACTTATCTTGGTAAGAATATCACCAACTATGTGCATACCTTCCATGAACCTCCCAGCCTTAGACCGCACTGCTCATCACTCTCAGCAGTGGGTCACCCCCGAGATGGAACTAAACTCCACCCAGGTAAAGGGAATCCTAACTAGGATGTTGTATCACAAACAATAGGAAATACTCTGTCACAAGTCCCAAATAAAACTAACAACCTACAGTCCCTCATTCCCCACATGTTTGTCCCACCCCAAGAAGTTTTCCCCTTCTCTTCTCAATAGTCCCTCGGTTTCCCCACTTCCCTTCCAGGGCTTGAGAAACAGGTTGGACAGGAAGTCTCATAGCCATGTAGATGTAGTTTAGCACCTTCGTAAATCAATTCCAAACAATTCTCTCACCTAGAGAGAAATTGATCACAAGCCTGACAACCTGCCTCTTCAATATCCTGCAGGCCTGACAACCTGCTTCTTCAGTCTAGCTCCCAAGATAACTAGGTATAGATCCAAGTATGGTTATAGATACAGGTATAGGAAGGTACGGAGGACAACTCAATGAGTGAGTGAATGATTCCTTCGGCAAATGAACTAATTCCAAACTATATGTATGCATTTTCCCAATTTCACACTTGTCATGTTGGGAGCTACTTTGGCCCACTTGTCCCCATCCTTAGAACTTAGGATAAAATAATTATCCATACTTTATACTTTAAGGAATATTATTATAATATTCATTTTTGTCTTAAGCTCCCTAGATTAGACCTTTTCCTTAACTTTTATCC
>ML833738.1:0-11601 GCA_009831015.1 Picea engelmannii
CATAATGCAATTGCATCGTGGGATATACAGAACACTCTCTCGCCAGCTTCGCTCGTGTTCCTCTGGTTTAATTACCCAGCGAAGGATATCTGCAATGAATCATTCCAGCCTCAGTCCGAAAATCTTGGTAATCTTCTTCTTGTTTCACTCAGGGCTAAAAGCAATCGACTCATACATGGCTGGAAGTGCGCTGTGGAGGCGCGGGTCGACACAATGCAGCTGTGAGAATTTGATCGGCAACAGCTTCGTTCCATGATTACTAAACAAAATTCCACAATTGCAGCGCAAGGGGAAAAGTTAAGAATATTGGAGGAAAATTAGCAGTCCAAGATCATAAGCACGATCAAGAACTCTGCACCCTGCTCAGGGAAATTAGAAAGAACAAGAGGGATATTCGAACACCCAAGCAGGATACTCAGGAACTTCAAGCCCGAAAACTTCACCCTCACAACAATTCAACTCCGGCCTCGTCACAAGACTCAGTAGCTCCTCTCGCCCCACCTGATCGACATGCTGCAGCGGCTCAATCAGAGGAACCAACTGGTGAAAATTCGGTGGACACCACTGTGCGACTTTCTTAATCAGGTTTATATGAAATGTAAATGTATTTTTTTGGTAAACTCCTATGTTAGAATCTATCTGGGGACAATAGAACCAGAAAGATATGGCCAAGGTTTTTTTTTTAAAACAACCAGGAAGAAACTAGGTATCCCTCAATGAAGACTCTCTGGAATTTTTGTAGCTGCTCTGTTGTTTTAGCTCTGGCTGCAAAACCTTTATATATAAAATTTATCCGTTTTTGTAAAAAAAAAATTATCATAAATGAGGTCGTGTACTCTATCACAATTTCCCAATAATCTATCCATCCTATCATCTTATATTTCCCCACAGTCTACGAATGAGATTTCAAATTCTAGCGTTGTTTAAAGTCTCATAAATAGATGCAATGTACACCAAATGTTGTTTTCATTATCTACACTAATTAGGTCTCTAGAATTATATGGTTTACCATTGACAAGTTAAAGGTACACTATGCATCTTCATCTTTGACACTTGAAGAAATAAATCATGGTGAACATAAACGTAAAAGTGTATGCTACTAGAAATTTAGTATGGAGGGTATGCTAGGGTTTAATGTTAAAATAGATTTTGAAACTAGTTTCCATAAAAGAGAGTGTAGACATGTCATGGTATTTTGTTGAAAATATTGCAGGTTGTGCAAAGGGGAAGTATGAACTAGAGGAGAGGAAGACAAATTAAAATGCTTAGATGAGGATAAGTATTTTGGTACAAGTGCATGATGGATGGATTGCTTTGAATTCCTTATGTAAACCAAAAGAATGGATTGTCTTTAAAAATGAATTGCATTGCATATATTGTTTGAAAAATGTGGATCTTGGTAAATATTGATTTTGCAGTACATCATTACAATCAATTGCAAAGGTGAAAGGTCACCTGGGCTAGTGAGTTAAAATATGGAAAATGAAAGTGACATGAAAGTTGGAATTATGTCAAAAAAATTACCTTGGTTGGGTAGCCCATAAAGTTATCTAGGAGAAGCAACTCAATGAAGGTCAAATGAACCCTCAAGTGACTAATGTGTTCAAACCTCCCCAAACAAAGCTTTGGTACATCATAAATCCTTGGGTGACACATATGCTTATGTATTTCCATTTGATTTTAAATCAAATACATCTAGCAATTCAGATATGGAAGAAATATGCATTTGAAGGAATGGGTGCTAGGAATTTGTCTTCTAATACCTAATTAGTTTCAAGGAAATAATTTGAAAGTGCTTACTAATAATATCAAACAATTTATTTTTCTCTTGGCTATTTTCTTTTCTTTTATGTGTCCTCTTGAGAGTTTACCCTCTATTATATATATATGTGTAATGTAGACACAAAATATAAGACTCCTTTATTTTTCAAGGAGGATTTAAGCAAAATCTCATGCAATTAAGTTCACAACTAATCAATGTTGAATAATAAAAGAATCATGGTAGGAGGTTTTCATTTTAAAATCACTCTCTAATAAAGGAAAACATTTTATAAGGGTAAAACCAAATATATAGAGCATTGGGCTTAGTTCTCACTTTTAGCATCATTATCTTTATTTGTTTGAATTTTAGTTCTAGGATTTGCATTCAAATAGTTTTCGGGGTTGGAGTGATTCTAATGGAATAAAATGTAGTTTTGAATAATATCCCATTCAACATTTCTACGAACATTTCTATGTGGTTGGCCTTTGATTGCTTCATCATAGTGATTTTTTTTTCCACCTTTGTCTTAAATCTTCAATTCCATTTCAATATCAATAAATGTTATCTAAAATAAAGTCAATCTTAGAATCAAAAGAATTGGAAAATTAATACCATTTTTGGAAATTTAGTAAACACAACAAACTTTGAATTTGGGCCTCGGAAAAACTTGAGTTTTTAAATTGAATGTGGACTTGAGATTTTCAATTAAACATGGGTGAGATTTGTAGGTCATGCATTTGAAGAAGTTTCAGCATAATGATAAGGGATTTGAGGACCAAATGTGAGGTCTAAGGGCTCTACACTTTTCCATTTTAGATCGAAGGGTTGGTGGCATTTAAGGGCACATTCTATTTGACTTGGTTTTAGTGCCTCTTAGACATTTAAAGAGGTGAGGGTTTTAGTTCAAGTATTTAGCTTCTTTAGGGTATATTGTAGAAAGGTCATTAGGGAGGGACCTTGGTTCTTGGATAAATTGGCATCTTCTTCAAATCATGGTTCCTTAAACTTTACTACCATCTCCTCGACCTTAATTTGGTTGAGACTGTCAACTCTCCCACTCTACCTATGGGAAGAGATGAAAGGCGATCCTTCGAGAAATAAAGTTATAAACACCATTAAAAATTCATTGATTGAATTATAGATCACCTCTACACGTACTGAAAAATAAGGTGCACTTAAAGAGTTATTATTTTCTTAATTTCTCATTTACATCGAATGGATTTTAAACAATAACACCTAAGTCACATAATTGTTTCAACTAAAACAAAATATATCCAATTCTATTTATTTCGATGTGAGGTTGTGTATGTTATGTGGTTTTGTGTTTTGCAGCCAAGTAGGCAATGCAGGTGTACAATGTAAAGAAAGTTTCTTGTTTTTTAATGGAGTTGTGCCCAATTCTTTGAAAATATTAGCATTAACTTGCCATAAACATTTATTCTCTTTGATTAAGCCACCTTGGACTTTAGGAACAAGTCACCATTTCAACAATTGAACATAAGTTATCATATAATATCACAATTGCCATAAACTAAATAAAGTGGGAAATTTTGACATCTCAAACTCCAATAGAGTTCTCAAGTATAAACGAAAAAAAAATAGAAAGGTTCCAATAGAAAATGCCAACAAATAATAAGAATGTGTTAATACCAAATATCAAAAACTAAGGGATTTATCTTTTATCATCTTATCTATACTTTTTTAACAGAAACTATCCATATTTTTTGCCAGAGCTTGGTCATTTTCTTAAAAATCAAACTTGAGTTATCCCTAAACCATAATCCAACCAACTTCTTACCCAAATTATAATACAACCAATGGTCACATATATGCACCAGTCAATCCACACAAGTCACCTTTTAATAGACAAAGTTTAAGCCTAAAATATTAGCGACAACATGTATTGATAATGTTGAAATATTGTAACTACGAAGTATATTCTAATTATAATTGAGTTATTATTAAATGGATCAATCCCCTTTTGTGGATTGATGATGTCGGGACTTATGTATGACCAAATCCCCTATTGTGGATTGGTCAAACCCTAGTTAATTGATGTTAACTGATAAGTCAGCCCCTAGGGCCAATTAAAGTGGTTTTAGCCACTAGTTGAAGAAGTCGGCCCAACATGGTGAAGAGACACAACCCTAGCACTCCTCAGCTAGTATAAATAAGAGAGGATAGCTCCTCATTCTTACACTCACTCAAGTCACTCATCTAGTGCGCAAGTTTGAAGGAAATTGCAGTTGTCGGAATAATAAGAGAGACAGGCGTATTGCTCAGTCTTGGATATTCTCTTATGTTTGCTTAATTATCTTGGCATTGTATTGGCAATCTATATTAAGGAAGTTTTAGCTGGGTTTTCTCCCCCATGAAGGTTTCTCAGGATAAATGGTGTGTACCTTGTGATTGTGTTTCTTTCATTAATCCTGCTTATGCTATTATTGTCTAGTAAATTGAAAATAACTTAATAGCAGTTCTAAGTTTAACAGAAAAACCTCACCTTATCAGGAGGCCTCGAAAGAGACAAACCCCTAAGATACATTTAGCATTTGAAACTCACCATTGAGGTGGGCCTAAATAATCCATGAAAAGATACAAAATAACAACAACAAATGAGGAACCACCAATAAGCTCACAAGTCACTTCAAAAAAATGGGGCCAACAAAAATTGTCAAGACGATTAACAACATATTTATTCATTCTATATAGACCGAAGATTTCATAAAAATAGTATGGACACTTCTACCTATTGAATTTTTAATTCTTATCTCAAGGACATGTAGTTTATTTCAATTTAGCATGAATTTGAACCATAAACAATGCAGCAATACAATATACAATAGGTGCAGTAACCAAGATCAAAAGAAGAATAACCATGCACGAGAACACAAGAAGTTATCCTGGGAAAACCCTTCTCAATCAAGGGAAAAACCCAGCGATCCATTGCTATAGAGTCAAGAGAAGATCCCCCACACCATAAACCCTAGAGCACACAAGAGGGTGCTTCTATGACCTTGAAACTTGCGCCTAAGAGAAGTGTGCACTTCAACCGTACAAGTAGCTTGAGAGAATGATACAATGAAGTGTGTGAGAGTGATACACAATGGGGATCTACTCTCTTATATATACAAGAATTAACACAACAATAGGTGTGTTTATTGACACAATAGGGCCGACTTCTATAACTCAATGATATAATTAATCTTTACACAATATTAATTATCTTTACATGGTGGGGCCGACTTGTACCCTTTACACAATTAGGGTTACACAATAAATCTTACTCTTAGACAATATAGCAAGGATCTCTCACATCCTCTAGTGCTCAACCACTAGGGACACATCCACTTGTGCTCAGCCACAGGGACATCACTCTCAATAGATCAACTCAACTAAGTACATAGGAGTACCATCTGGAGAGCCATCTCAAGTCGACTCAACTAAGTCCATAGGATTATGACAGGAGACCATCTCAAATCATCTCAACTCAGTCCAAAGGAGCACGACAAGAGACCACGTGTCATCTCAACTCAGTCCAGAGGAGTATGACAATGGTATCAATGACAATCTCTGATACCATATCTCTGATGTAATGGTATTTGATCTCAATGTGTTTCTATTTACCGTGAAACACGAGATTCTCTGAGAGCTTCACACAACTTTGGTTATCACAATGGATAACGGTGGAATCCATCTCATGACCAAATAAATTTGCAAGGAGCTTCTGAAGCCACACTGCTTCATGGACTGCCACACATAATGCAATGTACTCTACTTCTATGGTACTCAAAGCCACATAAGTTTATTTCCTATTGCACCAGGAAACCATGGCAGATCCCAAAGTAAAACAACAACCGGATGTGCTCTTCCAATTCATTGTGATCCCTACCCAATCTACATCGGCATATCCCTGCAATCTCATGTCTACACTAGAGGCATATCTCAAGCCATAATGAATTGTGCTTCGTAGATATCTCAACACATGCTTCACTGTTATCCAGTGTGTTTGTCTCGGTTGACTCATAAAATACACTGAGTACATTCACTGCATAGCATATATCAAGTCTGGTGTTAACCAGATACATCAATGATCCAATCAGTTGTCTGTAAAGATGTGGATCAATCTCGCTTGAATCAGTAGAAGCCTCGTTCGTTTCCTTCAAATTCATCACCATCGGTGTAGGCATGGATTTGCAGTCCATCATCCCAAATTTATTCAATATATCAACTATATATTTTCCTTCACTCAGGAAAATCTCATCATTCCTCTACCATACTTCTAGTCCCAAGAAGTAGTGCATCATACCAAGGTCCTTCATCTCAAATTCAGAAGTCAATGTACGCTTGCATTCAACAATAAGACTTTATGAACCGATGTGGAATAATTCATCAACGTACAACCAAAATCATGCACTCGTCACCAACAATATGGTAGTATAGGTTTGGATCAACAACACTCTTGTTGAAGCCCAAACTTATCAAGTATCCATCAATCTTCTCATACCAAGCACGAGGTGCCTTCTTTATTCCATACAGGGCTTTCTTCAACCTGCATACATGAGACTCCTTCTTATGTGTCACGAATCCATTTGGTTGCTCAATGTAAACTTCTTCCTCAATCTCACCATTGAGAAAGGTTGTATTTACATCCATCTAATGTAGTCTCTAACCCATGGATGCATATAGGGAAATAATCGTACGGATGGAAGTGTATCGGGAAACATGAGCAAATGTCTCCTCATAATCTATTCCCTCCACCTGAGAGAATCCTCTAGCCAAAAATCTCACTTTGTACTTCTCGACACTTCCATCAGCTAGATGTTTGATCTTATAGATCCACCTGGAAGTCACTATAGACTTCCCTTCCGGTCTTAGAACAATATGTCACACATCATTCTTCATGATGGATTGATACTCTTCTGTCATGGCATCTTGCCAAACTTGCTGACATGCTGCTTCTCCATGACAATAAGGCTCAGTATCAATGATGTGGCTCATGGATGAAACATAGCTCGAAAATATCTGTGGTCTCTTTCTCTCTTGGAATGTACCATGAGGAGTTGCATGTCCCTCTACCTCCTGCAAAGTCTTTCGAGCCCAAGAAGGCCTCTTATGGCCTACTGCAATGTCTATGGGAACATCAAATGGAGCTATAGGATCAATTGGATCAGTAATTGTCTCCCTTTGAATTGTTGAAGGGGGGGAAGGTACTATCTCTTCCTTCTTCTCATTGTCAATATCCATTTGAGATTCGATGGATATTTGGAAGGCTATCTCTTCCTCAAAAGTGACATCTCTGCTAACCTCGATATGTCTCTAACTAGGGATGTAGATCCTGTATGCCTTCGAATATTTGTTGTACCCCACAAATGTACCCTTTCTACCTTAAGGGTCTAGCTTGGTCCTCTTCTCCTTGGGTACATGAAAGTATACTAGACACACAAATATCCTGAAGTGTCCAACCTTAGGCTTCACTCTCGTGAAAGCTTCTTCGGCAGTCATGTTCTTCAAAATTTGATGAGGACTCTTGTTATGAACTTACACAGTTGTCATGGATGCCTCTTCCCACAGAATCATAGGTAGATTATGATCATGTATCATTGCTTTGGTTGCCTCAATAATGGTTTTGTTCTTCCTCTCTGCAACCCCATTCTGCTGAGGGTTATAAGGAACGATGTAATCCCTCTTGATCCCTGCCTCAATACAGATATCACTGAAATCCCTGGAGGCGTACTCTCCTCCATTATCTGATCTCAGCGCCTTGATTCTCCTCCCAGTCAAGTTCTCAACTTGAGCTTTAAACTCTTTAAATCTTGCAAGGACTCCATCCTTGGTCTTCAAGAAGTAAATCCACGTCTTCTGAGAGTGATCATCGATGAAGAGCACATAGTACAAATATATGTTCAAGGAAGTAACAGTCATGGGTCCACAAACATATGTATGTATCAAGTCCAAGATCCCCCTGGATCTACTATCACTGCTCAAGAAGGACCCCTTGACATTCTTTCCAAGAGCACAACCTCTACAAATGCCATTATGTTGAACATGTATCTTTGGAAGGCTTGTTACCATCTTCCCTAAAGAGGGAAGGGCTCAGTAATGTAAATGAGCAAGTCTCCTATGCCATAGCTCACTCAAACTGATAGTATCATGTAACAGGGCCTGGACTAGTCGGACAATCAATCTGTACAAATTGATTTCTTGAACACCAATCACTCAGGCAAAATCCATGTGTGAGTTCTTGTTCCATACAAGAAATTTTTCTTCAGAGAAGGTAACCTTGTAGCCTTTATCCTCTAAGGCAGAAACAAAGACAAGGTTTTTTTTCATCCCAGGTACATATAGTACCTCACTTAATTGAAGTGGTATGTTAGAATCTAGTTGGAAGGTAGAAGTTCCAACTCCTTTCACAGTATATCTAGAATTAACACCAAGTACAACATGTAGATGAGACTCTTTCTCAACAAGGTCTGTAAGATGTTCTTTGTATCCAGTCATGTACCTAGAGGCACCACTTTCAATCAACCAAATGTCACTATCTGTAGGAACCGTACATGAGAGTGTTGATATGAAGAAGAATGCTTCATATTTTATGTCTTCATATCTCTAATGTGGTTCTGGATCAACATCGGCAGTGGATGCATGTTGTCTTCCTTTCTTCCTGGTAGGGCAATTTCTTCCAATGTGTCCATACTTGTCACATCAGAAACACTGAATCTTTGAATTGTCTTTTCTATGTTCATGACTTGAAGTTGATGAAGTTTTCTTGTCTTTGAATGCTTTGTTGAAACCTCTTCTATTCCTTCTGCCTCTCTTTGCATGAGAAGCAAGAGCTCGATTGTCATCATGACGAGAATCTTGCACTCCTCTGGCTATAAGTTTGGCTTCTTCCTGGGTGCAGTCTGTCCATAGATGATCAAACTCAGGTAGATCTAATCTTCCACTGATACTTTGAAGAAATGGTTCCCAATGTCTTGGAAGAGCATTGAGAGTAGTCATGACAAGTTCTCTGTCTGTTATGGTTTCTCCAATGGAACCTAGCTGATCTCTGATCTCTGAGATCCTCATGAAGAAGGTGGCAATGGTGTCAGCTTTCGTCATCTTGATATTTTGAAGTTGGTGATTCAATGTAACATCTTCTTCATTGCATCATACATATCATAAGTTGTTTTCATGGTAGTAATATGTGGTAGTAGATGATCTCTCACTGAATAGATGATTATCTTCCTTGCTTTGACATCGTCTACTTTCCAATCAACCTTCTCTTCATCAGTTGATGTTGTTGGTAGAGTCTCTTTTTTTTATCAGACTCAATAGGTCACTCTCTTCTAGAGTGATTTGTGATCTTGATTTCCAGGAGATGAAGTTTCTTGATCCATCAATCCTATCTTCCACCAAAGTTTTGTTCCTCATGGCTTGTAGATTCTTCACAAACCTTAGCGGCTAGGCTAGAAATCATAGCTTTAGAAAACCAGACTTTTAGGCTTAGGCTAGAAACCCTAGGTTTCCTTGGACTTATGACTGCCAACAATAAGCCTTGGAAAGTCAAAACAACCCCGGTGAGTTGCAAAAATCCTTCAAAGAGCTGTAGAAAGCCTAGAGGCGAAAATTTTGCAGAAACCCTAGGGGCCAAAAATAAAAAATTCTCTAATTTGCAATCTGAGAGTTGTTGGAGGTGCGTTGAAGGAGGTCGTACACACCTATGCAAAATTTATCCCCAATGTTCAAGTGGAAGGTGTTGAAGCTAGCTTGACGGCGGGGGCATTTTTGCAGTTGCAGCATGAAGGTGATGGTTGGCTCTTTAATGGCTTGTGCAATGGCTCTTCAGGAACTTTGCTCTGATAACATGTTGAATTCTTAATGCTTAGCTCAAGGACATGTATTTTATTTCAATTTAGCATGAATTTGAACCATAAACAATGCAGCAATACAATATACAATAGTTGCAGTAACCAAGATCAAAAGAAGAATAACCATGCACAAGAACACAAGAAGTTATCCTGGGAAAACCCTTCTCAATAAAGGGAAAAACCCAACAATCCTTTGCTATAGAGTCAAGAGAAGATCCCCCAGACCATAAACCCTAGAGCACACAAAAGGGTGATTCTATGACCTTGAAACTTGCACCTGAGAGAAGTGTGCACTTCAGTCGTACAAGTAGCTTAAGAGAATGATACAATGAAGTGTGTGAGAGTTATCCACAATGGGAATCTACTCTCTTATATATACAAGACTTAACACAACAATAGGTGTGTCTATTGGCACAATAAGGCCGACTTCTATAACTCAATGATATAATTAATCTTTACACAATATTAATTATCTTTACATGGTGGGGCTAACTTGTACCCTTTACACAATTAGGGTTACGCAATAAATCTTACTCTTAGACAATATAGAAAGGATCTCTCACATCCTCAAGTGCTCAGCCACTAGGGACACGTCCACCTGTACTCAGCCACAAGGACGTCACTCTCAACAGATCAACTCAACTAGAGTACATAGGAGTACCTTCTGGAGAGCCATCTCAAGTCGACTCAACTAAGTCCATAGGAGTTTGACAGGAGACCATCTCAAGTTGTCTCAACTCAGTCTAGAGGAACACGACAAGAGACCACACGTCATCTCAACTCAATCCAGATGAGTACGACACACCCATCACATGGGCTCTGTCACAGATCGTCTCATCTCGGTCCAGAAGAGAACGACCTGGAGAATGTCTCATGAAGCTGCAATCAACAACATTACCTCCAACACAATATAAAATTTGGGGTAATGTCCTAAAATAGAAAGTAATGAATGATGAAATTCTTACAAAGTGCCTACTAAGAACTTATGCACAAATCAAAATGTCGTATAGGATTAAGGAAATGGAAGAAGTGAAGCTAAGGTATGGTGGATTTAAATTTTCATTCTTTTTGTGATATGTGGTTTTCTCTACTTGTATGGCATGAGTTTAAAAGGAGTGAGGATGAGGATTTTGACAAGAAACCTACCCTCAAGACATGAGGGATAAAAACTTATTAAAAGCTATGGTAGTTGCAAGTTAGAGATCAATATTGAGAAGTATTGAAATCTTTGAAAGGAAAAAAAAATTAAAGAAAAAAGAAAGTGCATCAATTAACTTTTGTATCAATTTATTCACACTATAATTAAGCCCTTTTATTCCTTTAGTGTCCCCAATTTGCAAAATTAAATAGTTTAAGATGGCATGTTATTGTATTTTCTTTTTATTTTACCTCAATCCATGTACAATTTTGAATGTTAAATTGAAGATTGTGGTAAAATTACATTAAATAAATAGGAATTTGGGGAACATGCTCGAATGAATGATTGAATGCATTTTCGAGAAGAAAAAAGAATAGTGTTATGCAATTGACATAGGTATTTATGGTAGAAATGTATTGTTCAACAAATTAGTGATTTCAAACTTTGCTTCAATAAGAATATATTGATTAGTTCACTAGAAGTAAGATTTGTTCACTAGAAACAGGCCCCGTGTCATTGAGCAAGTAAATCATCTTGATTCACTTTGACATTCTCTTTCTTCTACTTCGAGGGTATGTTAGCTTTCGAGGGTATGTTGCTTACTAGTATGCATGTTTCATAAACATTGTGCTTATTTTTAATGTCATATCTTCGGTATTTTTTTTTTAAATAGTTTAATTGTGCATTGCATATATTAATATGTCTGCAACAATTTAAAGTACGCCAATAGATATGTTGCAAAATACACATTGTAAAATATGGTTGAATGACATGCATACTTATCTAAAAATTTAGATATGTTGCAAAATACACATTGTAAAATATGGTTGAATGACATTCATACTTAT